>PVHP010020926.1:0-29964 GCA_004024765.1 Zapus hudsonius | reverse complement strand
ATAATGCAGGGTGTCTCCTAGAATGCCAAACAGGAAGCAGGGACAGCTCTTGAAGCTCCCCACCTTTTCAGGTTTGCCTTTGAGTTTTCATGAGGATGATCAAGTTAGAACACATGCTTTCTTCCTCCTGGAAGTTAATTGTTTCTTCTTTTTCTGAAAATTCCCCGTGTCCTTGCTCTCTTCTTCCTGGAGTATTTTTCCCTTTCTGAGTGGGAGGTGATCAATGTAGGCTTCTACTATACATGCAAAATTTGTAGATTTTAAGAAAAAGGATAAGCAGTAGTTAAATTGGAATCTATAATCTGAAAAAATAAAATACTATAGAAAGAAAAAAAACATTTAGGGCTGGAGAGATGGCTCAGTGGATAAGGAACTTGCCTCCAGTGCCTAAGGCCCTGGGTTCAATTCCCCAGGACCCACATGAGCCAGACCCACAAGGTAGTGGCCCTGGTGTTCTCTGTCTCTCACTCTCTCTCTCTGTATCTCTGCTTGAAAATGAATAAATAAAAATATATTTTAAAAATCTTATTTATTTGCACTCAGAGAGAGACAGAGAGAAGAGAGAGAGAGAGAGAGAGGGAGGGAGAAGGAGAGGGAGAGGGAGAGGGAGAGGGAGAACGGGTACACTAGGACCTCCAGCTACTGCAAATAAATTCCAGATGTATGTACCACTTTGTGCATCTGGCTTTATGTGGGTACTGGGGAATCAAAAACCTGGGTTGTTAGGCTTTGCATGCAAGTACCATAACTGCTGAGCCATTTTTTCCAGCCCTCTGTTTATATGTCTTTTGTTTTAAATTTTTATTTATTTATTTACAAGCAAAGAGAGAGAGAAGAGAGACAGAATAGGCATGTCAGGGCCTGCAGCTGCTGCAAAGGAATTTCAGATGCATGTGCCCCTCTGTGCATCTGTATTTACTTAGGTAATGGGGTATCAAACTCAGATCCTTAGGCATTGTAGGCAAGTACCTGAGCTGCTAACCATTTCTCAAACACTATATGTCTACATCTTTTAAGTTTCATCACTTTTTAGCATGAGTGATTATGGCTTAGTTACTATTATTGCTGGCCACTTGAATAAGCAATATGCCCTTTGTTCTTAGTGATACAGATTTTCCATTTTAAAAATATTTTTATTGATTTTCAAGCAGAGAGAGAGAGAAAGAGAGAGAAGAAGAAGAAGAAGAAAAATAAGAAGAAGAAGAAGAAGAAGAAGAAGAAGAAGAAGAAGAAGAAGAAGAAGAAGAAGAAGAGGAGAAGGACAAGAAAGACAGAGAATGGGCACACCACTGCAAACAAACTCCAGATGCATGCACCACTTTGTGGATCTGACTTTACATGGTACTGGGGAATCACACCTGGGTTGTTAGGCTTTGGAGGCAAGTGCCTTAACTGCTGAGTCATCTCTCTAGCCCCTAGATTTTCCCTTTTGAAAGCTAAGAATATAACCAGATCTTGTTTCTTTTCTCCCCTGCTGAGGTGGATTTTTGTTGCAGCCATAATTATAAGTTTTTAGGAAACAGAAATCAATTCCTGGAGGTGAGGGTGTGTTGTATGGTAGAGCACCTGTCTACCATGTATGAGGTCCTCAGCAACCCACACAAATAAAAGAAAAAAAATTCTCTTTAGGCTTTTATTTACATTGGCTTTAGCTCAGTGACAGTGATGTAAACAGTAAAGGTTATATAGGAGTCAGTGGTTGGTACTTGGCAGGTGGAAGATGTGGGACTAAATGGATAGGGTCCCAGCATCTAGACAGTCCAGCATGCTGAGCTCTAAGCCTGTGGTCATGAGAGTCCTACTTTCAGAGGAATACATGGACAGTTTAGCTTACGAGAGACCAGTGTGGACAGAAGCCAGAGGATGCTTCTCTGACTTCTACCAGATCACTCTGGGATCTTTACTCAACCTAGAGGAGATGTGGCACCCTGCTAAGTAATGAGACTGAGGGGCTGAGGAGGTGGCTTACTGGATAAAGAACTTGCAGCACAAACACGAGGACCAGACTTCAGATATCAGTACCCATTTTAATGCTGGGTGGGTGTGGCCAGTCTGTGGTCACAGTGATTGGAAGATGGAGACAGGGAATACCCAGGGCAAGCTTCCTAGCTAGAGTCACCAAATAGGCCAGCTCTGAGTTTAAGTAAGAGAAGCTGTGCCAGTAAAAAAGTGGAGAACAACTGTGTCAACCTCTTCCCCTGCCATGCACATGCACACATCTGAACCTGTACCACACATATACAAACATGTCTATACACAAGTGTGAACCACACATACACTTGAATTTACCATTAACAGACTGGCTGGTTGTTCAGAGCAGAATATAATTATTTAATGTAAATTTTAATTTCCTAAAAATTTCATGAATAGTATAATCCATGAAAGTGCTTACTTGGGCAATGACCTATTATATATGTGTAGCAATTTTTTTTTAAAAGGTCCACTGGAACTGAAACCAGGATGTGATTTTTACTTGTTTATTTGTGTGTGTGTGTGTGTGTGTACACGCACGCATCAGGGCCTCTTTCCACTGTAACAAACTCTGGGACATGTGCCTCTTTCTGCATATGCTTTATGTGTGTACTAGGAAATGGAAACCAGACCAGCAGGCTTTGCAAAAAAGTACCTTCAATCATTGCTCCATCTCTCTATACTGGAGTTTTCCTTTTTTAAAATTAAGAAATCAAGATGTAAAATATAAAAGAACTTGTTTCAAGTTCTTAGCCCAAGCCAAAACAGAATTGAGCAGTGGACTTCCATCCTCAGCCCACTTTTCTTTCTACCTCCCCATGTATAAAATTCAGATAAGGCTTAGGGGCAGCTTAGTGGTATAGCATTCTCCTAGCATGCATGAAGCCCTGGATTTGATCAAGAGCACTGCAGAAAAATGTAAATAAATAAATAATCAGATATATTTGTGGCAATTAAAACACATTATCATTTCATCCATGAACAGTCCTTATGAATGATAGATATAGTTTTAAAGTGAAATTAGGTAATTCACACTGTATAAAAATCAAGTTTTGATAGTAGACATTAAAAAAAGAACTTTAGCTCATAGAGTATTTATTTTTTCCCAATATAAAAATTATGAAAAATGTCCTTAGATGTACCTAAAGTGGCTGGTATTAGTTTCTGAGAATTAAATACCACTTCTAGATGCATCTTAAGTATAAATATGTATGTTTTAGATGCACATGAAAGTCTGTCAGCTATCAGACCTGGTTAAGAATTGCTTTGTGTGTGCACACACATGTAAACCTACCAAATAACTAAAGAAAAAGCTTATAATTTCTCATTGAGTCTTTCTTTAAGAATTGCCTAGTATACTACTCCTTCTAGTCAAACATTTCCCATTATCTAGTCTTGTCTAATCTATGTCTTTGTCCCACTTTTCTTGCCCTGTGCTCTTCCCAGGCACAAGAAAGATTGGAACTTGGCTTCCTGCTTCTCTGTGGACCTCTTTGCCCTCAGCAGAAGGACCTCCCTTAGCCCTGTGAACCTGTAGTCCAGACAACCCTCAGCTACAAAGACTTAAGAAATCTGTTAGTACAGTAGCAACCCCTGGTGACTGTGAGCTCACGCTGTGTTCTAAGCAGCTTTGGAAAGGGTGTGGGCCCCTGCTTGTCTAGTTTTTTCATCCTTCTGTTCAGATGTTTCGATAGACTTCTCTCTGCCAGCAAGGGCCATGGCGGATGAGGACGAAGAGGAGCACCACCAGGACTCCGGACACCAGGCAAAAGGTGATGGCTAGGATGACCCGGAGAACTGTGGAAGACAGGAAAGGCATTAATGAAAAACAATACAGATACAAAGATGGCATGTATTCAAGGCTAACCTTGAACTCACTATGTACTGAGGATGACCTTGAACTCCTGATCCTCATGTCTCAGCTTCTCCAGTGCTGGGGTAACAAGCATGTGCTACCACACCCAGCTTTTCTTCCTTAAATGTAAATTACAGAAGAATTTAAGGGTCATTAAAGTCAGCATAGAGCTGTGGTGAAAAGACCACGGGTCTAGGAGTAAGGAGATGACGTAGGTCCCAGCTTCAGCCTAACTTTTTTTTTTTTTTTTTTTGGTTTTTCGAGGTAGGGTTTCACTCTATCTCAGGCCGACCTGGAATTCATTAGGTAGTCTCAGGGTGGCCTCGAACTCTCAGCAATCCTACTACCTCTACCTCCCCAGTGCTGTGATTAAAGGCATGTGCCACCAGGCATGGCTCAGCATAACTTTTGACTTTAAGGCCTGAGCTCTCCAGTATCAAGGGAGAGTGATTGACTGAAGCATTTCCAAGGTCCTCCCCTTAGTACTAAATTGATGCTATTTTTGCTCTCACCATTTTTTTTTTTTGAGACAGAACCTTGCTAGGTAGCCCAGGCTGATCTCAAACTTACAATCCTACTTTCTGCATCAGCTTTCTGAGTAAACTTGCATGTGTCTGGACTTCACTATGTAGTCTCAGGCTGGCCTCAAGGCAATCTTCCTACTCTGCCTCCCCAGTGCTGGGATTAAAGGCATGTGCCAGCATGCCTGGCTGGACTTCTTACATGTATTGTTTAGTATCTTCTCCACTTTTCTTCTACTTGAGTATAAGCACCTTCCATGAGGTAGAAAGCTTTGTATGCTTTTGTTCAGGTTGTATCTAAGCACTTTGAATGATATCTGGAGCAGAAGTAGGTGCTGAGAGGTGTGTAAAAATTAATATCTTAGAATTCATAGGCTAGTAACTATCTGTCCAGTGTTTTCTCAAGAACACATTAGATCCCAATGGACAGTGATGTTAAAACTGCACAGGGAGCTAAGATATAACCAAATAAATAGAATTGAAGAAGGAAAAAAGGGACCAGATAAAAATGAGGAGGGGAGACAGATACTAATTACTCTTAAACTCAGTTCCTGGGACTGGGCATGTTTTATGATCCTAGCACTTGAGAGGCTAGGGTAGGATTTCAAGTTCCAGGCTATTCTGGGCTACATAGTAAGATCCTGCCTCAAAAAAGTCTGTTTTCATGGCTGGATTGAAAGCTCAGCAGTTGAAGTCACTTGTTTACAAAGCCTGATGGCCTGGGTTCAATTCCATAGTACTCATCTGGCTAGATGCACAAAGGAGTGTATGCATCTGCAGTTTGTTTGCCTATGACCTCTTATTCTCTTTCTCTCTCCTTGCAAATAAATATTTTAAAAAATGTTTAAGTTACTTTTCCTATGTTGTCATGGACATCCCATAGAATAAGCCTTCCCACCTTTTATCCTTCCTTCTTTCCTGTTAGATACACAGTGAGTACACTTCATGTGCTAAACAGACTATGACAGGTGCTGTTCTTCCACAAGCTTTACTATTTTAAAAACATCCTTTATTTATTTATGAAAGAGAGTGAGAGAGTGTGTGTATGGGTGTACCAGGGCCTCCTGCTACTGCAGATAAACTCCAGATTCATGAGCCACTTTGTGCATCTGGCTTTATATGCGTACTGGGGAATTAAACCCAGATCAACAAGCTTTTTAAGCAAGCACCTTAAATCCCTGAATCATCTCCCAGGTCTGATAAGTTTTGCTCTTAAGAAAACTTCTCAGTGGGAGAAAGGCATGTGCCTTTAGTCCCAGCACTTGGGAGCCACAGATAGGAGGATTGCTGTGAATTCAAGGCCTCCCTGAGACTACATAATTAATTCCAGGTCAGCCTGGGCTAGAGTGAGACCCTACCTGGAAAAAAAAACAAACAGTGAAAAAAAAAGACATTTATGTGACGATGTAACACGTACTGAAATGAAGGAGTCACTGAAACAGAGAGAAAATTACAACCCAGACTGCATTGTGTTTGAAGAGAAACAAAAGTGGGGTGGGGGAGAGGAAGCTTCTGAGATTTGAGCTGAGGAGTTGGAGGAACTTTGCCATGAGATAGAAGTTGCTGCACAGGGAAATGGTGTGCAGTTACACGTGGCTAGTGCACATGGTCTGAGAGGTGAGAGTCCATGTGCAGATGGGGGCCTAGTGTTTAGGCTTCTAGTTTAGTTTTTAACTCCTGGGCAAGTGAAAGTGATCAGCAACTATGATACAAGGAAGTACCACACTCCATCTGTTTTTAAAGAGAAATACCTGGGAAAGAAAAGATGGTGGAGATATGGTAGGCTATTGAAATATCTTAGACAAGAAGGCAAGAGCTCAAGAACAGGAGTAGTGGGTCTGGGGTCATAGATGAGGTGGTCGAGTTGACAGGCATTCATGACAGACTAAAAACACTGGTACAGGAGAATGTGGGGTTGAGACGATCTCATAGGTTCCTGCTTGGATGAATGAGAAGATGAGTGAACTATGAACTGAGATTGGGACTACAGAAAAGGAATGGTATGTGTAAGAGCCAAGGAATGAGGAGGAGTGCTTTGGAATGCTGTCTTTCAGATACACAGTGGACATTGCATTCCTAGCTTCACATTACTGACACCACCTATCTATGGCAGACCTGCATAACATGAGAGCAAAATATTGATGACATCAAAATAGAAGGGGACTTCAGTGGAGGATGGCATAGGATGGGGCTGAGAAGGGTGGTGGGAGGGATTATGATCAGGGTACATTGTGTAAATGTATGGAGATTTCCAATAAAGTTTTTTTTTAAATAAGCGGGATGATGTGGAGTAGAGGAGACAATAAAATTTGTCTTCAAGGGAGACTAAAATAGGTCATTATTCTTGTTGCTGAAGACTCCACATGCTTGGGTTGCAGGTTACTGAGAAATCAAGCTGGAGCTAAGTTGGAAACATCCCCCTCCCACCATTGACTAGCTGTCAGAATGCTGGAAAGAGCTATGCTGCGAGCAGCCTTTTGGGAGAGAGAAGTCACCAGTGATGTTAAACAACATGGACCCTGAACACCTTATAGCTGGCTAGCCAGACCAAATGTGCCAACTTGTGCAATAGTGGCATGTCTGTTATGGGGGAAGCCAACTACCCTATGATTGAACTGGAGGCCTACTGCAGGGGAGGAAATGTATGCCTGGTAATGAAATCCTAGTCAAAAGCCTATGGCTGTGGAGGTCATAAGCTCTAGGTAGAGTAATGACTGCTGTCTTCTGGCTAGATGCATATATTATGCCCACCCAACTGCCCCCTAAACACTTATGTTTATGTCCATGTATTAATCCTACTCTTATTTCTCAGAGAAGCTTCCTTTCCAAATGGTGGTGACCACTGGGGTAATGCAAAACTGATCATGCTGCTAAGAAGAAGTGACAGTGGAGTGTTCAGCATTCTGAGACATCTCTATTGCACCCTGCAAAGCTCAGAAACCATTATGGAAGAGGTGGCGTAAAGAGCGTAAGAGCCAAAGGAAGGGGAGGATTGCTTACTATGCTCTTCCAGACACGACCTCACAGTGGCTGATGCCACCTACAGAAGACCCGCATAATAAGAGAAAAAAATGTTGACATCACGGTGGAAGAGAGACTGGTTGGAAAGAAGAAGAGATTCGGTGAAGGGGGGTTGGAAGGGGAAAAGGGGAGGGTGGTGGGAGAGGATTATGATCATGGTATATTGTCTATATTCATGGAAGTTGCCAATAATTATTTTAATAAATGAAATAAGTCATTATTTTGATAGAGGGGACCAGTAGGTAGCTGGAAGAAAACAAGATCTATAATTGTACAGTGAAATGTGGAAATGAGGACTGCAGATGCAGAGGATAGAATCCTAGATGGATTGGCTCATGGGGAGTATGGAATGATGATATCATGTACAGGATCATGTTAAGGGCTGGTGGAAGGAAATCACTCCAAGAGAAGATGAACAAGGGCTAAGGACAAAGAGAGCTTGAGAACGCTCTCTCCTCCCCTCTTTTAAAAACATATTTATTTGTTTATTTATTTACTTGCAAGGAGAGAGAGAGAGAGAGAGAGAGGAGAGAGAGAGAGAGAGAGAGAGGAGAGAGAGAGGTGTATGGGCATGCCAGGGCCTTCAGCCACTGCAAACAAACTCCAGATGCATGCTCCACTTTGAGCATCTGGCTTACATAGGTACTAGGGAATTGAACCTGGGTTGCTAAGCTCTGGAGACAAGCACCTGAACTGTTGAGTTGTCTCTCCAGCCTCTCCCTTATTTTTGCTGTTAAGGATTGAACCCAGGGCCTTGCAATGCTAGTCAAGCACTCTACCACTGAGCTACATCCCCTGTCCTTTCCTGCTTTTGAGACAGGGCCTTTCTATGTAGCTCAGGTTGGCCTTAAACTCATGATCCTCCTGCCTCTACCTCCTGCATACTGAAGTTTCAAGCTGAGAAAGACAGTGGTCAGTTGTATCTCATGGCAGAGATGTCCTACCACACAGGAACATGCAGAGGCTGTTGAAAGCCATGTGATTTGTACAACTTACTGTATGTATGTATGTATGTATGTATGTATGTATGTATGTATGTATGTGTGTGTATGTATGTATGTATTTGGAAGGAAGAGAGAGAGAGAGAGAGAGAGAGAGAGAGGCACCAGAGCTTCTGGCCACTTCAAAAGAACTCCAGATGCATGTGCCACTTTGTGCATCTGGCTAATGTGGGTATTGGGGACTCAAACCCACATCATTAGGCTTTGCAGGCAAAAGCCTTAACCGCTTAGCCATCTCTCTAGCCCTCATGTTTATTCTTTTTTTTTAAGTAGTATATGGTTTTTTTAAAATTTATTCATTTTCAAGCAGAGAGAGAGAGAGAGACAGAGACAGAGACAGAGACAGAGAGAACCAGGGCCGCCACCTTGTGGGTCTGGCTTATGTGGGACCTGGGGAATTGAACCCGGGGCCTTAGGCTCTGGAGGCAAGTGCCTTAATGGCTGAGCCATCTCTCCAGCCCATGTTTATTCTTTATTACCTGCCATTGTTCATCTTGCCCTTCTTGCCCCAACCCCAGGTGTGTGAGCTCTGTGGGGACAATCTGCTTGCCTGCTGCTGTTTCCTCAGCAAACGTAGTATATGATATTTAGGCATATGTGGAGGACAATAGGCACTATATATCTGTTCTTTAGTCAGTATTCAGATACTCTCACCCACTAACCCTATTTTGGAAAATTGCTCCAACGGAATAAGCCCACATAACCATAGAATACAAGAAAAATGAGGTACTAGAAGTAAGGTGCTCGAGTGTTAGCTTTGACTGCCACATGTATTTTCACATGTTATCTACTCTCTGAGTTTCAGTTTTCTTCTGTATAAGATGGGAACACAGACTGCCAAGTAAACATGTTTTACACAGACATGCTGTCAGGTACAATTGCATATATTCTAGTGGTTGGATCTTTATAGAGCAGTCATTTTCCAAGCTCATTCATAGCTTCTGTCCCTTATTGATGGATCAACTTGCTGATTTCCTGGCTTCTGACAATTGGACCCAGCTCTGAAGCAGTCAGGCTGAGTATGGAGGGATGAACATGTATTTAATCTGAAAACATTGGTTGAAAAGATCAGGTTCTACCAGCTGAAGATTCACAAAGGAAACACAGAACTTTCACTCTTAATCAGTTCACAAGTGAACTTCAGCTGTGTGGATAAATGCTGTCCGCTTTCAGCTTTCCAAAGATAATGAGGAGGATCTGGAACTTGATATCAGGAAATTTTCCTCATGTGAAGTTGTTGGATATTGAGGTAATTACTGAGAAAGCACTAGTGAGGAAAGTGTGTTAGTAAAAATTTGAAAATTAAAGATTTATTTTTATTATTTATTTATTTATTTGGTTTTTCGAGGTAGGGTCTCCCTCTAGTCCAGGCTGACCTGGAATTCACTATGTAGTCTCAGGGTGGCCTTGAACTCATGGCGATCCTCCTACCTCTGCCTCCCAAGTGCTGGAATTAAAGGCGTGCGCCACCACACCCGGCTTATTTTTATTTTTGCTTATTTTTTATTAAAAACATTTTTTAAAGTAGGTTCTCACTGTAGTCTAGGCTGGCCTGGAACTCACAGTAATCCTCCCATCTCTGCCTCCAGAGTGCTGTCATTAAAGGCCATCACTCCCTGCTAGATTGATTTTTGTTTGTTTTTCCAGGAAGGTTCTCACTCTAGTCTAGGCTGACTTGGAATTCATAATGTAGTCTTAGTGTGGCCTTGAATGCATAGTGATCCTCCCGCCTCTGCCTCAAATACATCAAAGTTCATCTGTCAGATCTAACTGAGATGCTAGTGAAATCTGATGGTCCTACTCATAAATCATTCAACCCCTTTCACCTTGTGCTTCAGGTTGCTCTACAGTATCTATTCTAAGGCAAGTGATCGCCTAGTCCTATCTCGATTCCTATCTGAGAAACGTCCCATCAAGGACTGGAGAGATTGCTCAGTGGTTAACATGCTTGCCTGCAAAGCCTGATGACCCAGGTTTGATTCCCAGTATCCATGTAAAACCAGATGCACAAAGTGGCACATACATCCGGAGTTCGTTTGCAGTGACTGGAGGCTCTGATGAACCCATTCTGTCTCTCTGCTTGCAAATAAATATTTGAAATAATGAAATGTCCCATGAATAACTATCTTCCTGAGAATATTTTTACCTGCTGCCTCTAGCATGACTCTGAAACTATTGAACAAGTCTAATTCTCTATCCTTAAGTTCAAATATAGAACTCATTTTATGAGAGGCACCCTTCTTACAAAGTTTCTGGGACTTGAAATCAGTGGTGTGCTGGGAAACAGTTTGAAACAACTCTGCATTGTGTAGCACTTGCTGATTCTGCAGTGAACATACTTGTCCCTCTGTGTCCAACTTCAAAGTACCAAAGTGAAGTCAGAGAACTCGGAGGTGGGAAGAGATGTGTGTAAGAGATGTGATGGAGATCAGTTTCACTGGCTGCAGCTCAACTTTGTTGATGTATCTTGGGGCTTAATCACATTTCATTCCACTTGGATATTGAGTTGCCAATACTCATGTCTTGAGAAAAAAAAACACTGCAAACACATTACAAGCAGATTTAATAAGAAGTGAGAAACTGGCTGGGGAATAGAGGAGAGGTTGGGATAAAAATGACTCCCAAGTTAGTGATATTGCTGCTAATTGGTTAAAGAAGAGGAGGTTCTGGGAGGAAAGGTAACTAATTGCCCCCTAATTAAGCAAATATTTATTGAGCAGAAAATGATGCCAGGTGTAGTCACTTCTAGGTCTTGAAGACACAACAGATTAAATCTTTGTTCATGTGGAAATGACATTTCATCTTAGATATGTCATCTCTTGAGGGATGGAAAGATGGCTTAGCTGTTAAAGGCATCTGTTTTCTAAGCCTGTTGACATGGGTTCAACTCCCCAGTATCCCATGTAAAAGCCAGATGCACAAAAAGTGGTGTATGCCTCTGGAGTCTGTTTGCAATGGCAGAAGGCCCTAGCATACCCATTATGCTTCTCTCAAATAAATTAAAAAATAACTTTTAAAAAAAAGAAATGATCTTGGGCTGGAGAAGTCACTTAGTGGTTAAAGTGTCTGCCTGCAAAGCAGAAGGACCCAAATTAGATTCCCCAGTACCCATGAAAAGCCGATGCACAAGGTAGCACATGTGTCTGGAGTTAGTTTGCAATGGCTGGAGGTCCTGGCATGCCCATTCTCTCTCTCTCCCTGTTTACCCCCCTCTCTCAAATAAATGAATAAATAAATAAATAAATAATAAAATATTTAAAAAAGAAATGATCTTTTGAATGTATTCCATGAGAACTCCTCTATCCTTGCCAGCTTTAAAGTACAATGGCATTTGACAATGTAGCACACTATTAGAAATTTCTGGGGCTGGAGATATAGTTATAGTGGTAGGAGCAATTGCCTAGTGCTAGATTCAACTCCAAGCACTAAATAAATAGTAAATAAATAAAAAGGAGGGGGAAAAGAAGAAACCTCTGTAACCTAATTTCATACAGTGTAACTGTGATTGTTACTTGCTCCAGCCAGCCTTCCCAAGCCTTCCTTACTTCCTCCCTCCTTCCAAATCCTGGTAATTCTTGTTCCCATAGCAACCCAAGTATCCACAAGCCATGCCCTTGCTATTTTGTGTAATATGTATCACTTCTGTACACTCCATCCTTCCCAATGTGTTTTCTCACTGAGTTCCATCTTAAATAGGTGAGGTAGAGTCATCCATTACTTAGCCTTTATCTGAAGTAGTTCCAATTTACTTTCAGTTTTAATCTAAACCAGTCAAATGATTTTACTTCATATTAATATAGTGCTTCCTGTTACATTAGAACAACCCCCCCCAAATAAAAGAGTCCCTTACATCTGACTGCAAAATCTTTATTCTAATTAAATACACACAGACAAAGCTTTCCAAGGTCATCATAAAAGTAGTGCTTTTGAACTTCCTAACAATGACTTTATTGACTGTTTTACATTTGCTCACCGCTAGAAGATACAAACATAGAGATGACCTCAACAACACATATTTACTCGAAGCAGAAACAAAAAAGTCCCTATCATCCCATGTCTTGTGTCAATCATTCTGTGACCAACCAGGAACATGGACATTCTGAGGCTAAAAGATACAAAGAGGCTTTTATTTTCCAGTTCTGCCATTCAGTGTGTTTTAACATTAAAAGATCACAGCAGTTTCCTAGTGCAGAAAACTTCTCCAGTTATCACCATGTTTCACATCGTTATGCCACTCCTTGGGAGAAAGGACGAACTGTTGGGGCATGTTTTTGTTGAATAAATTTCTCCATTGTTCATTAGCCTAGGATTAAAATCTTCCTTTCCTTGTTGTCACCCTAGCTTGGTTTCATTTGAAATCTGTTCCACTCCAGACATTTCAGGCACAGCCTCATCTTATCCTGCTCAAGCAAAATCTGGAAGCCCTTAAACAATTAAGAGTTTGATATGACCAATCATATACACTCCATGACAGTCTCATGGACTTTGACCTAAGCTTTATTCCTGAATTCATTTAGGCACTGATGTCCTTTAATATTTACAATTAAAACAATCAAAACAATACCAAATTAAGGTTATGGAAGTTGGGACAGGACTTGGTAGAGATAGGAGTTGCTTGAAGTTACAGGCTCTTAAAATATACAGTCATCAGTCACCCCATACCCATTTCCTTTCAAGGTAGGGGTCAAGGTCAAAGTGCATTCTCAAAACCCCAGCTATTTGAAAGGGGTACTCTGCTTTCTCTGCAGGCGCTCTGCATGCTTACTAATACATGACATCCTCAGTACCTTGGTGATTATTTGTGGTCATACACTCCGAGGACCAGTCTTGGGGAATCACAGGGTCAAGCAGCTCCTCAAACTTCTCCAGAGGACAGCTGTGGGTACACCCTGGCAGGGTGAGGGGGTATGGCTCGTGCTGGGTCTCATTCCGATAGTACATCTCCACAGTGTAGTCCCTGGTGGGAAGAGGCAGAACAGAGAGCTGTCAGTTCTGGGAGGCTGGATTACCATTGAATTTCTTTCCACATGGACTGCAATATGTGTCAATTGCAGGACTGTTGGAAGAGCCCATGAGAACAAGATTTTAGTGGGAATAGGGAGATTTGGACAGACTTGGAGGGTGGAATTAGGGGGTTTGGCTTGCTAAATAAGTAGGGCATACAGGGGTGGGGAGATAGCTTAGTAAAGTGCTTGCTCCAAAGCATGAGGACTCGAGTTTGAGTCCAAGAATCCCCTTTTTAAAAACTGGGTAGGTGGCATAACATATGCTTGTAATCCTAACACTGGGGAAGTGGAGACAGGTGGATCCCTGGGGCCTTGCTAGCTAGTGTGTCTAATCCACTTGGTGAGTCCCAGGCCTGTGAGAGACCCTGTCTCAGAAAGAAAGAAAATTAAAAGGTGGACTGTGCCTGAGGATGACAGGAGAGGTTGTCCTCTGGCCTCTGCATGCATGGGCACCCCTTTACACACATGCAAATGTGCACATATGCATCATTCATATTTTATTCATTTATTTGCAAGGAGAGAGAGAGAGAGAGAGAGAGAGAGAGAGAGAGAGAGAGAGAGAGAGAGAGAGAGAGGGATGAGTATACCCAGGGCCTCTAGCCTCTGCAAATGAACACTAGATGCATGCACTACTTTGTGCATTTGACTTTATGTGGGTACTGGAGAATTGAACCCTGTGGTTAGACATTTTAGGCAAGCACTTTAACGGCTGAGCCCTGTCTCCAGCCTGGGGTAGCTCTTTTTAGTATCAGCCCCTTTCTATCACAATCAAGTGACTTGGATGACCAAAAGTCCATCAAAATCACATTTCTCTTTATGTAGACTAGAATTATGGCTTAGAAGTGACTCTTGCACATAGGTGGGATCAAGTGATTAAGGTAGAACATATATGGGGCTGAGGTTGTTGATAAGCAAGTTGCCTTCACTACCCTTTCTTTTCTTTTTATACACTACTGGTGGGCAGGTGACTCTTGAAGCTGTAGGTCAAAAGAAGGAGCCCTGGGTGCCTGATCATGTGAGAGTCACACTGTGAATCATCTGCATCCTCCTACTGACCAGCACCACCCTGTGCTGAAGTAGACACATGAGAGAATCATTTCCCTTGGGTTAAGCCTTTGAGAACTTCAGCCTCTCTGCACAGAAGAAAAACTTAGCCTTGTGAATTAATATTTCTGGGCAATAGCTTCTGGGAACTCAAAATCGGCTCTACTGGTAAAGATACAAACTAAAAGTACACAAAAAGAATTTGATAACATTATTACATATAAAATGAGAATGTGAAAACATACAGTACTTTTGACATAAAGTTATTTTATAGGACCAATGACTTTAAATGTATATACCTTACTAACATGAACCCTTTAAATATTACTGAATACAGTGGTATGCACCTGTAATTCTAGCACTTGGGAGGCTGCCTAGCAAGACTTTGTCTTAACAATAACAGCAACAAAAATCATAAAGGCACCGAGGAGATGGCTCAGTGAATAAAACACTTGTCACACAAGCATGAGTATCCAAACTCAGAACCCTAGGACCAATGTACAAAGCCAGATTCTGGCTTGACCCCAGGTGAGGCTAAGTTTGGGACCGGTGCCCTGACCTCCCACCCACCCATGCATGCTTGGACCCCTGACTCTATGCAAGGCCAGGTGAGGGAGCTGTGCCTTGGCTCCCCACCAGCCAGTGTGCCCCACAACCCTGCCCACTGACCCAGGTTCCAAACAAGGTCCAGCTCCCAGCATGCTACTGCTGCTTTTGAACACCCCCCAGACGGCCTGACACCAGAGGAACCAAGCACATGCCAAAATCTCACCAGTCCTCCCTGCAATCTCAAGCGAGGTCAACACCTCTGCTGAGGGCCCAGGGAAAACCAATCTTTCTTCCGGGCATGGGCAGATCACAATGTAAGAAGAATATACAGGCCGAGTGCCCCACACCAAGTTTGCCTAGCCCCACTGTGGAAGTCCACACTGAAAATATCAAATAAAGAGCACAGATGTAAGCCCAGGAGGAGATGACAACATGTTCAGGACATTTCTGCATGGATTCTATATCCAGATTATTAATAGAATTGGAAGCAAAAATTAATAATGTAAGTGGAAATGTACAGAATCAACTCACAAGCGTTGACACCAGGCTCAATACAATGGAGGTAAAACAGATGGACTTTTCTAGAACAGTAAATGAGATAAAGGCAAACCAGTAATCAGAGGAGCTCAAGAATCAGCTGGCTAAACTAAACGAAGACATAAACAAATACAAGAATGAGTACCAGGAAGCTTTAAGTAAGACAACCTTTGAAATGAAAATGCAACTCAACAAAGAGATGGAGACCATGCAAAAAGCTCTATTGGAAAACCAAAATCAAATGGAGATATTTAAAACATCTCTAGAATCCCTCACTACCAGAGTTAATAACCTGGAAGACAGACCTCAAACAATGAAGACAAAGCAGAAGAAAGAGATTGGGATAACAAAAACTTGTATAAATTTTTTAAAAATGCATGTGAACAAAGTATGATGGGACTATGGGATACCCTTAAATGACCAAACCTCTGGATCATGGGGATACTGGAGGGGGAAGAAATCCAGGCAAAAGGCATAGAGAACATATTTAGCACAATTATTGAGGAAAAATTTTCCCATTCTAGCAAAAGAGAATCCCATCCAGATACAAGAAGCACACAGAACACCAAACAGGCAGGGTCAAAGAAGAAACTCCCTAAGACACATTGTAGTTAAAACCCTAAACATTGAAAGCAAGGACAGCATTCTAATAGCAGCAAAAGAAAAACAATGAATTATATCTAAAGAGTTACACCAGACTTCTCCATGGAAACCATGAAAGCGAGAAGGGCTTGGAATGGCATACTTCAAAGCCTAAATCACTTTGGCTTTCAACCCAAACTATTGTACCCTGCAAAAGTATCCCTCATAATAGATGGAGAAAGGAAAATATTTCAAGATAAAAAGCCATCTCTATAATATATAAACACTAAACCAAACCTACAGAGATTTCTCCACAACATATTCTGCACAAAAGAGCCAAGTAACCAACCCCAAGATCCATCCAGAAGGCGGACACAATAATCAAGCCTTGAGGAGACAAAATAACGAGAGGCATCAAATCCCATTAACCCTACACTATTGCAGGGATTGACTCAAGTCTCACAGTTATAACTTTGAATATTAATGGTCTTAACTCTCCCATAAAAAGACACAGGGTAGACTCCAAGTCCATCATAGTTGGAGACTTTAATGCACCACTATCATCTTTAGACAGATCATTAAAATAGAAGGTTAATGGGAAAATAATAGAACTCAATAACACCATAGAGCAACTGGACCTAACAGACATCTACAGAACATTCCATCCCAATTCCACAGAATATACATTCTTTCAGCAGCTCAAGGAACCTCCTCCAAAATAAACCACATATTAGGTCATAAAACATGCCTTAACAAATTCAAGAAGATTGAGGTAGGAACCTGAGGACCATGCAACATATTGGACAACAGTGCATTGAAGCTGGAAGTAAACAATGAGAGAACTAACAGAAATCACACCAACTATTAGACATTGAACAATATGCTATTAACAACGGTCATTCAATAATTAAAATAATTTAATTTGGAAATTGAAAAATTTCTTGAACCAAACTATAATGAAAATGCATCATACCAGAACCTATTGGGCACAATGGAGGCAGTCTTAAGGAGAAAATTTATAGCACTGAATGCCTTCATAACAAAAACAGAGAGATCCCAAATTAATAACCTAACTAACCAGCTAAAGGCCTTGGAAAAATTAGAACAACCCAACCCTAGGAGCTGAAGACAAAAGAAATAATTAAGATCAGAGCAGGAATCAATGAATTAGAAATTAAGAAAATGATTTGAAAAATTGATGAAACAAAGAGCTGGGTCTTTGAAAAAATAAACAAGATTGACAACCCCCTGGCCAATCTAACCAAACAGATAAAAGAGAAGTCCCAAATCAACAAAATCAGAAATGAAAAGGGAGAGATCACCACTGCTCTTCAACATAGTCCTTGAAATTCTAGCCAATGCAATGACAGGAGAAAGACATAAAAGGGATACAAATTGGAAAGGAAGAAGTGAAATTATCCCTTTTCCTAGATGACATGATCCTATACATAACAGACCCAAAGAAAAGTATCAGTAAACTCCTGAAGGTGATAAATTCCTTCAGCAAAGTAGCAGGATACAAAATTAACACACAAAAATCAGTAGCCTTCCTGTATGCAAATGACATGCATACAGAAAAAGCAATCAGTGAAACAGTCCCATTTTCAACAGCCACACATAAAATCAAATACCTTGGAGTAACACTAACCAAGGAGGTGAAAGATTTGTATAATAAAAACAAAAATGCTCAAGAAGGAAATTGAGGATGACGTGAAAAGATGGAAAGATCTCCAATGCTCCTGGATAGGTAGAATTAATATTGTGAAAATAGCAATACTTCCAAAAGCTATATACAGATTCAATGCAATACCAATAAAAACACCAGCTTTATTCTTTGCAGACATAGAAAAAATAATCTCTAAATTTATTTGGAATGGCAAAAGGCCTTGGATATCCAAAGCCATCCTTATTAGAAGAATCACATCAGGTGGTATCACCATAACCAAATTAAAGATATACTATAAAGCCATTGTAACAAAAAACAGCATGGTACTGGCACATAAATAGACAGGTAGACCAATGGAACAGAATTGAAGACCCGGCCCTAAGCTCGAGCAACTATAGTTACTTCATATTCGACAAAGATGCCAACAATGTTAACTGGTATAAAGGTAGCATCTTTAACAAATGGTGCTGGAAAAATTGGTTAAATATTTGCAAGAAAATGAAACTAGACTCTCTCCTCTCACCATGTACAAAAAACAATTCCAAATGGATCAAAGACCTCAACATAAGATGTGAAACTCTGAAAACCCTCGAAGAAAAAATTGGTGGAACTCTCTATGAGATAGGAATAGGGGAAAACTTCCTGAACAAACCTCTGATTGCCCAGGAAGTACAACAATCACTCAACCAATGGGATCTCATCAAGGTAAAAAGCTTCTGTACAGATAAGCATAACATATTCAAAGCCAACAAAGCCGGGTGTGGTGGTGCACGCCTTTAATCCCAGCACTCGGGAGGCAGAGGTAGGAGGATCGCAGTGAGTTCAAGGCCACCCTGAGACTACATAGTGAATTCCAGGTCAGCCTGGACTAGAGGGAGACCCTACCTTGAAAAACAAACAAACAAACAAACAAACAAACAAACAAACAAACAAACGCCAACAGACCACCATCAAACTGGGAGTTAATCTTTGCAGCTACAATACAGATAGAGGTCTAATATCTAGAATGTATAAAGAACTCCAAAAATTAAATGAAAAAGTATCAAACAGCCCTCTCACAAAATGGGGAACTGAACTCAACAAGGAATTCACAGAGGAAGAAATACAAATGGCCAATTCCCATTTGAGAAAATGTTCAATGTCATTAATCATCAGAGAAATGCAAATCAAAACAGCAATGAGATTCCATTTTACTCCAGTCAGAATGGCAATCATTAAAAAATCTACTAAAATAGATGTTGGCAAGGTTGTGGGGAAAAAGGGACCCTTGCTGGTGGGAATGCAAACTTGTACAACCACTATGGAAAGCAGTGTGGAGGCTCCTGAAAAGGATGGCTATAGAGCTATCAGCAGACCCAGCTATCCCTCTACTGGGCATTTACCCCCAAGTTTCCTTGCTGAAGTACAGAGACATTTGCTCAAGCTCGTTTGTAGCAGCTCAATTCATAATAGTGAGGAATTGGAATCAACCCAAATGCCTATCACTGGACAAATAAATGGATATCAAAATTGTGATACATTTACACTGTGGAATTCTATGCAGATAAAAGGAAAAATGACATAATGAAATTTAAAGAAAAAATGGATGGATTTGGAGCAGATCATTCTTAGTGACCTTACACAAGAGCAGAGAGCCAAGCACAAACTCATACATGGGCACACACATCATATACATACCCATAAATAAAATCCTTTAAGGGGCAGGGGTGATGACTTAGCAGTTAATGCAGCCTACAAGTTTGATTCCCTAGTACTCACTTAAAGCCAGATGCACAATAAGGTACATGCATCTAGAGTTTACAGCTAGAGGCCCTGGCATGGCCATATATTCTCATATATTCTCTCTCTCTCTGAAAAATAAAAATATGAAAAATCCTTCAAGTACATATCTAACTACTTTGTAAATTTTTTTGTTTTTGATTTTGAGGCGGCGTCTCACTCTACCCCAGGTTGACCTGAAATTCACTAGGTAGTCTCAGGGTGGCCTCAAACTCAAAGCAATCCTCCTACCTCTGCCAAGTGCTGGGATTAAAGGTGTGTGCCACCACACCCAACCTCTTATCTATATTCTTAACTTTATATATTTAAGATGGTTGGAAATGTAAAACATTCTTCCTAAAACAAAGACATTCTTTCTGTTACTCTTTTCTTCTCATATCAATAAATTTAGGATCACCTTAGAATCAGGATCAAGTAATAAGAAGCTATAGTAATTGTCAGCTTGGATATTGTTCCTAACTACAAAGTCATTAACTTTAACCTTGGATTCTTCTCTGGAGTACCAATAAAAATACCCTAGTAAAGCAACCAACTTGACCTCTGTGTGAGCTTTTCATATTTTTTTCCTATGTGTCAAGTACTCTTTGTGGAAAATCTTCCCCACATTTAGTTAATAACAGGGATTTTCTTAGGGCTGTGTAAGGAAGTGATCTGATAGGAGAAAAAGCTACAGTGACCTCATAAAGCAAGCGTGGCGCTATGATGCAGAAACCAGAGAGGCAGGAGGGCTGAAGAAAGGCAGGAACTGCTCTTGTCTTATCCATTAAGAGACAGAATCTGCTCCTAGAGCTGATTATGGAATTTAGTCTGGATTTATGAAGTCTGTCCAGAGTTCACCTTCACAGACATGGGTTTATGCTATTAGAAGGACATTGGATATTTCCAGGCATCTCACTGCATTGTGTCATCTTCTCGCCATCATGACTGGAGGTATCTGAGAGCAAGAGTAGCTAAGACCACACTGTAGTTCTCCTTCTTCATTCCTGATACCTAGTTCAGGGAAGAAAGCATCTACCCTTCCCAATGCAGGTTTGCTGTATTACCCTAAGCTAGCACCAGCTACTTTGAACATTCCATGGATGCTTTGTGGAAACCACATCATGGTCACCACCAATTACTCCAGCTCCTTAAGGTTCAGCTCCAGCCAGGACTGTTTCAAACAGTTTGTACCAGACTTTTCTGGTATAACATGCTGAGTGACCTCTAGATGCTACCTAGGCCTGAGTGGAAGCACTTCCCCATGGAGGCCCAGCACACTGCTGTAACTGGTGTTAACGAGGCAAGGCTGTGATTGGTGCAGACACAAACCTCTCTCTCTCCCTCTCTGTCTGTCTGTCTGTCTGACTCTTGTTTGTTGGTTTGTTTGATTTGGTTTTTCAAGGTAGGGTCTCACTCTAGTCTAGGCTGACCTGGAACTCACTCTGTAGTCTAAGGCTGGCCTTAAACTCACACTGATCCTCTAAACTCTGCCTCCAGAGTGCTGGGACTAAAGGCATGTGCCTCCACTCGCGGCACAAACCTGCATTTCTATGTAGGGTATGCTGACTGGCGAAAACCCAAAACCTTCATTTGTATATGTGAGGTGTGCTATGACTGGACCAAACAGCCCTTCTCTTGCTCTATAAGCAGGATGCTTAGGCTCATTTATCTGCCTACTTTCAGCAGTGGTGACTGAGCTGCTGAGGTAAAAGAAGCACAGACAGTGGAGTGACCATGATGGTAGAGGCAGCTGAGCAGCAAGAGAGCTGAGCTGGAAAGGTGCTAAGGCAGTCAGCCATTTGACAGCTGAAGAGGAGGATGCAGGGGTAAGTAGACTGCAGGATCAGAGAGGAAGACAGGATAGCTGAAGAAACTTCAATGCTTGTAAGGAACCAGAGAAGAGCAAATAGGGCTTTTCTCACCACTGAAGTGTTCTCTAGAGAGTTGTCAAACCTCTAAGGTCAAGAGCCTCAGACACCCCAGGCCTGGAAGCTGTAATATTGGCTGCCCTTGACAGAGGAACACCAATTTCTGAAGCCCTCACAAGATCCTCAATACTTGCAGAAGAGTCTTGCTATTCAAATTTTGCATGAGAGCTGTAATACTTTAAAGGATGTTCCCAGGCTGACGAGATTGCTCAGTGGTTAAGGTGCTTGCCTGTAAAGCCCAAGGACCCTGGTTTGATTCCCTAGCACCCAGGTAAAACCAGATGTACAAAATGGTGCATGCATCTGGAGTTTGTTTGCAGTGGCTAGAAGTGTGCCTATGCTCACTCTCTCTCCCTCTCTCTCTGCTTGCAAATAAATAAATAAAAATATTAAAATATATTTAAAGGGTATTCCCTACCACTGCTCATGTTTGCCTGCTGCCACCACTTGGGGCTGTCAGATGGCGAGAAATACAAAAGCTACCCAAACCCAGCACTAGAAGAATTTCTCCTTTCCTCTCTATGATTTCTATTTGAGTGGAGCAAAAGAACCTCATCGATGTGTGCCCAGGACCCTGAGTAGTCTGTATAGTCAGGCCTCCTGAGCAGTTGAGAATGCCATACAGGCAGGGCAAACATACATCTCTTCAACCAACCTTGAACATATTTAAGGTGCTTGTCTATGAAGCCTAATGACCCAGGATTGAATATCCAGTACCCATGTAAAGCTGAATGCACAAGGTGGCACATGTATCTGATGTTTGGGTGAAGCAGCCAGAAGGCCTTCGTGTACACTCTCTCTCTCTCTCTGACTCTCTTTCTTTCTCTGACTCTCTCTGCATACAAATAAATAAAAATATTTTTAAAAAGTTTCAGGTCACTGCCTTCAGTTGGCCCTTTCTTTACTTCTATCCCACCAAGAACATTCCATGGGATCTGGTGATCTGCTAAAAATGCCTCCACCTTCTCCTCCCAGTGAGAAAGCCACTGCCACAGCAGACATGCGACACACAGTTTTGGTGTGCTGTTGTCTATGGTAACCAAGTTTTCCTGATTGGCCTGGGAATGGAGAAATCCATTTTAACAGTGAAACTCACACCTCATCTGAGGCTACCTACACAAGACCTGCATAGAGGATGGGAAAAAGTGATGCCATCAAAATAGAAGAGGGATTAGATGGAAAGAAGAAGGGATTCCGTGGAGAGGAGACTCAAGAGGGGACAAGGGAGGGTGGTGGGGGAGATTATAATCACAATGTTCCATTTATATAGATGAGGGATGCCAATACAAAGTTTTTAAAAATTAAGCTTACATGTTCTGAAACATATGATCAATGAAAGCCTTAGCTCTGGGACTTTTGGCTTCTCTAACTCTGACCTTTCTTCCTTCTGAGGTCAAGCTTATCATAAAAGAGAGTAATACCAGGCCACAAAGAGGTAAACACTGGTCAGAATTGAGCTTTATGAACCTTGACTGGTGGCTATGAGTCATTAGGAGTTGCATCGGTATTTTGGAGTGTTTAATTGAAAGACTGTTATGTTTCTCTTGACTTCTTTGACCAGACAGTTTTTTTCCCTCCAAGCAAATACTACAATGTCAGCTTGCTTCTTACAATGCCTTCATTTAAAAATATAATTTCTGGACTGGAGAGAGATGTTCAGTGGTTAGGTGCATTTCCTGGGCAAGCATGAGGGGGCCTGAGACTCTCCAAGTTCAAATTTCCAGGTACCACATAAAGCAGCTGGGCATGGCCACAGGGAACAGTGGCTAGAGAGTCAGTCAATGGAGTCCTGTAAGCTCTGGAAATGGTAAAAAAAGAGGCTTGGGCTCAAAACACCAGACTCTCCACTCCAATCACCCCAGGCTGGTAAGCCTCTCCACAGTCTAGTGTATAGGGCACAGCAAGGGCACATACAAATGCATACCCCCCACCAACACACATACATCCCACACAAGTGAAAAAAAAATTTTTTTAAAGTAATTTCTCTTACTTAGAATGTTTCCTTCAAATTTTTCATGGACTATGTACTTATTATTTCCCAGCCACTGAGCATAGGGACTCAGTGGTTAAAGGCACTTGCTTACAAAGCCTGGCAGCCTGACTTTCGATTCTTCAGCTCCCACATAAAGCCAGATGCACACAGTGGTGCATGTGTCTGGAGATTGTTCACAGTGGTAGGAGGCCCTGGTGTTCTCATTGTTTCTCAATCCCTCCCTCTCTCCTCGAAAACAAATGAAATTATATATATATATATATATATATATATGATATATAATATATATTATATATATTAAAGGTTTCATAGAGACAAAAGAACCAAAGATACTGTTACAACCACTCTTAACCTCTGCATCTAAAACCAAGCCAAAGACAGACATAACCCTTAAGCTAGCAATAGCAAAGCCTGGAGGGCAGTGGTAGTGATTTTAGAAAGCACTTACCCGTCGTCCTCCAGGTACAATTCTGTTATGTGGCAAGAAGCATAGGGAGGAAGGAGTCCATTGTAAACGTCTAGCGCCATCTGTAGGCCACTTACAGTAGTGTCATGCTATGGAGATTTGAAACAAAGTTTTGATTACATCTGGTTGGGATTTACATTCAATCAATTCTAGTACTTGTAGGGTACCATGATGGTTTTCCTATTTAACTAAATTCAACATCCTGTCAATGACTTAACAAGTCAGAAATGGTAAGAACTGATTTTTCTTGAGCAGGTGTATAGTAAGATTTTGTTACAATTTTCCAAGGTAGGGTCTCACTCTAGCCCAGGATGACCTGGAATTCACTATGTAGTCTCAGGGTGGCCTTGGGCTCATGGTGATATTCCTACCTCCGCTTCCCAAGTGCTGAGATGTTTGAGAGACATCTAACAAAGGTCTGTGGTGATGAAATTATTGTCTGTGCTTCCCCACACAGGCAACATGCTATATGACCTTATGAAATTTGTTTAGTAAAAGGCACTTATATTTTTTGACTTTTTTCTCTTTTCTTCCTTCCTTTCTTCCTCTCTCCATTCTTTTCTTCCTTCTTCCCTCCACCCCTTCCTCCCATCCCTTCACCCCTCATTCCACCCTTGTCCCACCCTTCCTTCCTCTCTCTTCTTCCCTCACTCTATCCCTCCTTTTCTTTTTGAGATAGCCCAGGCTGTCCTCAAATTCAGTTATCCTCTTGCCTCAGCCTCCAGAGTACTGGGATTATAGGCACAAACCATACCTGGCTTAAATTTACATTCTATGTAACTGTAGCTGGTTTGAACTTAAGCAGTTACATGTGGTTGCAAGGATCCATATTGGGCAGCCCAGTTAACATGTATGAATTTGGTGCCAGTGTTGCCACAAAATGTCCCACACCTTTCAGTGTTCCAGTAAGCTCTTTTCATGTGCCCTACACATTAGTGAGGCACCACTTGCCCTTCTTTTACCTTGATGGTGTGATGGACTACTTCTCTTCCCCACCCTCTTGCAATAGAACATAGCCACCTTTTTAGAGGCACCAAAGCATTTGATTCTAATAGATTTCCATGCTGAATTCTATGGTGTTTCTACGTCTATCTTATTGTCAGTATCAGCATTAGTTTGTAAATTCCTCATGGGTCAGCATGATACATTTAATTCTACAAGCCTAGGCCTCACCTCTGTGTGAGGGGACATGACGAGGAAGAAGTTACAGCCTTACTCACTGAGATCACATGCTTGAACAAGTCAATGAAGACTCAGGTACTTACTGCAGAGAACATGACCAGCTTCCTGTAGTTCTGAGACTGAGCTGCACTCCTCATGTGCTGGAGGATCTCCTTGATCAGGACACCTGAGAGGAGACACACCAGCAACAAAGCCAAATCAAGCATGTGCTTAGATAGTCATTTGTGAATTCTGATCTATTCATAATTGGGGGATTTCCCCATCGAGTTTAACAATGGAAGCAAAGACCTAACTTTGGTCCCTCATCTGCTGTGTGCCAGGTATCACGGGCTACACCCATTACCGTACTGTACTGACTTCCAGTCTTGAGGAAGCCGAAGCCCAGAGATAGTAAGTCCAGCACAGGAGACATGGATCAGTTTAAGAGGTTTCTCCCACCCCAGATTTTGTGAAAGCCCAAGTTAGCAGGCTGATAGACTCATAACAAAGTTCAGATGTATTTAAAGATCATGATGGGCAGTTATTAGCTGATGATCTTCTCCAAGGAAAGCCTGAAATGACCCCTGGCTTCCCTTTTCTGGCAGACAGAGCTGTGGGAGGCCAGGGGAGAAGCAGCTCTGCATGTGTGCTGTGTGTGAACAGGGCTTTTTCCCGTGGACTGTCTGTTCAGGTCACTACAGCAAGGCAGCCAGCGCCTTTTGCACAGCAGGTCTGTCTGTCATTTGCAGAGATACTTTCCCTTCATCTCAAAGACCCAAGCTCTATCTAGTTGCTCCTGAGATGTTGAAAGATGACGTACAACTGCTATCTCTACCCTGTCTGCAGACACCGAAGGCCTTGGGGTACCTGACAGTGCCAAAGTCTGCTTG
The DNA here is from genome assembly GCA_004024765.1 of Zapus hudsonius. Lineage (NCBI taxonomy): Eukaryota > Metazoa > Chordata > Mammalia > Rodentia > Dipodidae > Zapus > Zapus hudsonius. Next base: position 4,015 of record PVHP010020926.1, on the reverse strand, counting down.
GAGGACATGTTGCCTCAGCAACTTCCACAACCATCTCTGTTGGGGTGGAGTTCTTTTGTCTCTGTTGGTCGCTCTACTATGAATGCCCTCCTGGCTCAAGAATGAGTGGTAGTATTTATTCATCTTAGATAAGAAGCAGCTTCAGTGGTAACAGATAGACTATAATCTTACACTCTGTGGGCCACACAAGACAGCCATGATGGACCATACAGTATGTTAGTCGGCCCTTGTACTTATGAAATGCTAAGAAGATACAGGCCCACACACCAGTGAGCACAATGGAGACTGAAGTAAGGATACAGATGATGTTCTTTCTTGGGCATTGGGATTTCCCTGGCTGTGAGTAGAAATGGGAAGCTGCTTCTCTAATGGGTCTAAGTCTCCCTGTTGGAGGGAAGGCCACCTTGTGGAATTCCTTCTTGATCTTTAAGCCACATTCACAACCCGGTTGCCATGGTTTTGGGAGTCATGATAGCAATCTGTGACCATCAGCCTGCCCTCAGTCAACAGGTTCCTTTGGGGCAGGCTGTAACTCTGGTAACAAATATGGTATCTGCTCTTAGTCATGGGGTGATTATTCTCTTATATTGAGAATAACTAGGGGTGACTAACATAAAACCCCCAGGGTCTAAGACTTCAATATTCTGCTGAGTATATAGGGAAACCGAGGATTAGAAAGGTTCAGTAACACATCCAAGATCATACAATTTGTAAGCAGAAAAGTTGGGCTTTGGACCCAATGTGCCAAAAATCCTTGTTCATAATCATTAGGCCATGTTGTACATAAAAATAGGTTCTTTTGTATCCTTTATGAAATATGCATAAATTAGATAAAACACCATTAGTTTGGAGACAAACTGTCACCTTCACTGCTGAACTATAGCAAATATTGGCAAACTTTTTTATGTACAAGATGAGATAGTAAATATTTTAGGTTCTGTAGGTCTTAGATCTGCTTAAATTGCTCACTGGTAGCAAGATAGCAGGCACAGGAAATCCACAGATGTGTGCGGCTGTTTCAATGAAACTTTAAAACCATGCAGTGGGCTGTATTTTCCCTACAGGCAGTTGTTTGCCAGCCCTAGTCTACAAGAGTAGTTCTATGTTCCTAAGTCAGTCTTGGGAATTTTGCTGGTCACAGCACCAGGTCTAAAGATCAGGGATCAGGCAGGGATTCTGCACTTCTAGTCAGCTGTGAGATGGTGCTGATGTTGGAGGCTGCAGTCTGTGTAGTGAATCCATTACACACAAGCTTCAACTTCTTTCCTGCTTCTACACATTGTTCGCATCTTACTTGGTAATTTTTATCAGCACCCAGGTTCCATCTAAGATTCCTTTCTGGACATACTGCCTTTCTCAGTTGTAGGATCTTGGGTTTTTTTTTTTTTGTTGTTGTTGTTGTTGTTAGTGTAGAGTGGGGATATGAACACTTCCATCATGCGTGCCTCCACACATACAATCAGTTCATCTGTTACAGCAGGTTGGCAACATCCTCATGTGGTTAATAGCCACTGTCCTGAATTCTTGGCCCTAATAGACTTTGTTCATCTCATGTGAACTTGTTCCTGACAGGCTTGGCTTCATACCTCATTAGCTGTTCTGGTTACAGGTGGCTTCCACTGGATTCAACATGCAGCCCTGCTTTTCTAGCTTCTGGTTGGTGACCTAAATTCCTTATCTCATTATCCAGCCCTGAATAGATCCTCCAGTCTGGTCCAGCCTGAGAGTGTTCTGCATTTATGCATTCTCTGCACCTAGCAATGGCTGGAATCCTGATACAATTGTACTACTTTCTCCAAAATGTCTTCAATATATGCCAGCCTGACTTGAGTTTCCCTAATGTCAGCCATTCACACAGTAGACCTTTTCTTGTGGTTGCTTCCTAGTTTAATTTCTTAACTACATATGAGCTTGTAGTTGGTGTTTTGGCCTGTCCACCCAGGTCACAAGGGGAGCTGACACCCACAGAGAGGAAGTGACTTTCCCCAGATAAAATCATCTAGTAACCAAAGGAGAAAGCACTGTCTGCTAGGATAAACCTTACATCTCCTCATACATACAGACCCCTGAATTTTATATTGGGTCCCCACAGATTCCAGCATCTATCTATCTATCCTCTCTGGTCTTGGCTTCTTTCTTCTCCCCTATCCTCATTACAAGGACCTGGCATGGTCTGTCTTTCTAATAGGAGGGTATCCTATGCTACAACAGGCCAATTCTAACTGTGAAGAGGTATTTCTGATAGATATCTCAGCACTTTTTTTTTTTTTTTGGTTTTTCAAGGTAGGGTCTCGCTCTAGTCCAGGCTGACCTGGAATTCATTCTGTAGTCTCAGGGTGGCCTTGAACTCATGGTGATCCTCCTACCTCTGCCTCCCAAGTGCTGGGATTAAAGGCGTGCGCCACCACGCCCGGCAGCACTTTAAATTAATATAAAAAGTCAAGCTGTGTTATAAAACAGTCAGTTGCAATATATATTATTTCCTTATAAAATATGTAAAACATTTTGCTTGCAAAATTCATTCTTACAGATTACCAGACACAATTCTTCATTATTTCATCTGGAAGAGATGAAAAGGACTATTTGGCTTTAGCCCAAAGTTTTTATTTCCCAGGGTGGGTAATATTGATGATTCATTGCAACAGTGTTTACTGAGGAGTGTGATATCTACCAGTTTATTTAAGCCTTCTAAATATATCCATTCCTTTTAATCCTCTTAATCCTATCTATGAAGTGGGTATTCTTTTAAAAATATTTTATTTATTTATTTGGAAAGAGAGAGAGAAAGAGAAAGAGAGAGAGAGAGTATGCATAGGCACACCAGGGCCTCTAGCCACTGCAAATGAACTCCAGAGTCTCTTTGTGCATCTAGCTTACATAGGGAATTGAACCTGGGCCCTTAGGCTTTGGAAGCAAGTGCCTTAACTGATGAGCCATCTCTCCAGCTCTGAAGTGGGTATTCTTATTATCCCCTACTCCCCTTGCAGGATAGAAACTGCAAATTGATTATGAGGATTGTCTAAGGTACTCCGTTGATTAGCAGTAGAATTGGAACTCAGCCCCTTTAATACTTACCACCCTGGAGTCTTGATTTTTCTTTCTGTTTGTGAACTCCATAGAGGGACAGTAGGGATAATTCTGATAATTCTCTCAGCTTATTCATGGTATCCTTGGTAGCCCAGGAAGGCAAAGTGAAATTGTGAATACCCTGTAGCAATGAAAGAAAAAAAGAAAAAAGAAAGTGTATGTGTTTGTTACTTATGACTCTACTTTTTGTTGGTTTTCTTTTCCCCTTTCGCCCCACAAGAACTACCAGGGACAGCCATTCTTTCTTATCTTGTTATTTCTTTCTAAGAATTTAGGAGAGAGATGATACTGGTTTTCAGAAGGAAATTTTACAGAAGCTAATTCTCCCCTTTTTACCAAGCCCAGAGATTTGGCTTAACTGTGTCAATGCATGCACGATTCATGTCTGCAGAGCAAGGATGCCATAGGGCAAGGATGTACCTTATTCCTTTATGAAATGTTTAGAAATATTTCTATGAACCTGTGGGGAAGGTAAAAGCTTACAGGGGTTGGTGATATTTCCTAAAAAAAACTGAATGAATCAATTGAGAGGCTACTTTAAAAACCAGAGCTAGGTGTGGTGGCACACACCTTTAATCACAGCGCATGGGAGGTAGAAGTTGTGAGTACAGCTTCATGGATCATTCTGGTCAGAGTTGAAAGACCTGAATGTAACGAGAACTATGGACTGTGAGGTTTGGCTTATGAGGGGGAGAACTGTGGTCAGGACTGTGCCAGAAGCAGTTTGCTTGAGAGGCTTACTGTGTTCTGCCTGCCTATGTCCTGGGAACCTGTGCAGGGTTGTGTTATGTAAAGATGGACTGGTGTGAGCAGATGGAGATGGCACAGAAAGAAAGATCTTTGGGTCGAAACTGCTGCCCGTTCACCTGCAATTGTTTGAGAGATTACAACCACTGAGATTGGGCCAGCTGGTCTGCATTGGAACAAC
>PVHP010020925.1:0-30166 GCA_004024765.1 Zapus hudsonius | reverse complement strand
AAATATGGAATGCAAATTTAGCTCTTTTTTTCCTTTTCATTGACATACTGAAGTAAAGTGATACTTTTCTTTTGCTACATAAACTGTTAAAACATTAAAAACTCTTCCCACAGTTATAACATAAATACAATGGCATCACAACTGCTGAGCATTGTCAATTGGATACCTCATGCTTCTCCGTAGCAAGAGTCCCTTGCAAGCTAGTAATCATAGCTGCTAACCTCCAAGATATTATCAGAAAATGATAATGCACTCTGTTCAAATGCTAGAACAAATCAAATCAGACTTTGGAATATGCCCATCTTATGAGTGGTAAATAATCATTTCTGAGCTCTCTGTCTCCCTCTACATATATATTCATTCCAGAGTCCATATCTGCTTATCATGCTGTCAGATTTTTAGAATACCAAGCAATGTGTTATACAGTGATATTTAGTCTGCTAAGTGTCATGTGTTGGATTATTGAAGAATAACCTGTTAAAACAGATGCACTTATCTAAAATTTCTTGTTTCAGGTGCCAGCTTGTCCCTTTTCTGTTTCTTTACACAGGATTTAAAAATACTGACTGTGTTTATCTTTATTCTGAAGACAGTCATATGCCATTCATTTCTTCCTTAAGTATTTATTTATTTATTTATTTATTTATTTATTTATTTATTTTGCCAGAGGCTTGGTTGCAGCTCAGAGATGCAAATATGGGGTAACATTTTACTTTTTAACAACTGGCCTTTGTCTTCTTATACTCTGAGTAGAAGAACACTGGAAGAAGCTACAGCTGCATGTAGCCCTATGGCAGAAAGAAGTCTGAAGTGGTAAACATCGGTGGACCTTGAAAACTTAAGACGAGCCAGCCAGGCCAAATGTACCAAATGGGATAATAGAGGCATGTCTATTGTAGGGGAAAACAACTGCTCTCTAATTGTACTAGAGGCCTGCTCCACAGGAGGGGATATATGCCTGGTACTGAAGAACTAGTCAAAAGCATATCTTGGGAGAGGTTGGTCATGAGCCCTAGGGGAATAACACCTGGTGTTGTCTGGCTAAATGCACACATTATGCCAACCAAACTGCCTTATAGGCACTTTTCTTTTTTAAAAAAATATGTATTGTCATTAATTAGATACACAGTATGAACACGTCTGTATTGGTATCCCCATTTCCCTCCTCTCTGGCCCCTACACACTGAGGCTCCTCCTCAATTGGACTGCTGGAAGGATCCATGGGATGGGGGTTATGAATTATATGAGCTATAGCCTGTTGGGTTACTTATTTTTTATGTGTGTGTTGTTGTTGTTGTTGTTGAGGGGCAATGTCTCTGGATATTCTCCCCTACCATGGTCTGATAATCTTTCCACCACCACTTCTGCAAATTTCCCTGAGTGGGCGAGCTTTAAGTCTGCCTCTTTGTTGAGCTCTTAAGAGCTTTGGACTATTTTGGGCACTCTCAGTATTTATCTCCGTTATCCTTCCATTGGCTATCTGACTTGCTGTGGAGGGAGCTCTTTTGCCCATCTCACCACTTCCTTAAAGGTATCCAAGCTTTGGATGGTGAGTTAGGGCTGGTTCTTCTCCTGCTTGGGTGAACCCATCATCTCAGGTCCTGTTTGTGGAATTGGACTGTCCACTGGTTCTCACTGCTTTGTGAAAAATTCCACAGAGTGAGATCAATATTGGTTAAATGAGACAAAATTGTTAATTTGACAAGATTTTAAATTGTGGCCTTTCTGTAGGCCAATGGTTACTGGGGACTTACGCTTGGAGATCAGGTTCTTGGTCTCCATAAAAAGTTGCCTTAAATTCTGGGAAAAGTTAAGGGTTCCTTGCCACTAAGCATATATCTTAGCCAATTAGCCAGCTGTTGATTACCCTCCTAGGTCGAGTGCCACTAATGCACAAATGGGCACTTCTTGACTTGCTTGTCTGTGCCATATAGCAGTGTGTTCTGTTTTCTTAGACTATTGGTCAGTGTGTATAAGAATGTCCTCTGCTTTTTCAGAATACCATTGGCCTGCTTTCCCTGGCAGCTAGTGTAATGCCTTCTGGCACTACATAGGCACTATTTTTAATGTACATATCCTTGTAATAATGCTACTCCCATGTGTGGTTAGAGAAGCTTCTCTTTTCAGATGGTGGTGGCAATGGGGATGACTCAAAAGACACCATAGTGCTGAGAAGAAATGACAGTGGAGTTTTCAGCACTAGGACATCTCTATCACACTTCCTGAGGCTCAGGGTCTATTACAAAAGAGCTGGTGGAAAGATTGTAAGATCCAAAGGAAGGGTAGAACTGCTTACAACTCAAACTTCCAGACACAAAATGGCCTTGATCTTTATGATTTCACATTGCCTTCTTATACCTACATAAGACCTGCATAATAGGATGAAACAATAATGACTTGGAAAGAAAATGGAGACAGAGCGGGAGGAGATATAAGAGGGAATTATAATGGTTTATTGTCTATAATTATGGAAGCTGTCAAAAAAGTTTAAAAAAGAAAAAAATTGAATATTAGAGCTGCTGAGATAAATCAATGAACTGAATGCTTAATGTACAAGTGTGAGGACCTGAGTTAAGCTAGATACTCTACTATAGCATGTGGAGAGGCAGAGATCAGAGAGTTCCTAGAACATCATGGGCTAGAGATCCTGGTGCAGGCAGTGGTGAACAACAAGAGACCTTTCTCAAGGTGAAAAGTGAGGACCAACATCTCAGATTGCTGTCTGACCCCCAAGTGCATCATCACACATGCCCACACTTAAATATATGAACACACACGCACACAGATACTCACAAGACAAAGAGTGAAGATAATAGGTATGGTTAACTGAGGTACAAGAGTAACTTAATTGAAAAGTAAAATATGAAATACCATAGGGTACAAGAAGTGAAAAATTATAAATTGATTAAACAATGAACTACTCAAAAGGCTACTATTGAGTGAATATTCTTCGAGATATGTGAATGATAATTTTTCTTTGGAGTGCAATAAATCTGAGCTATTGTATGGAATCAATATTTCTGAGCCTCAACTCTGGTTCCCTAAAGGTTGAGGCTTTTTATCTAATATGATTAATGTTAATTAACATGTTAATTAATTAATATTAATGCTAATTACCATGACTTGAAGCATTCACTCTGAGAGAGAAGAGTAGGAATCACAAGACTTAGTAAGCTTACCACATTTATGGGGCTCAGAAAACTGACAAAACTTAGATGACTCCCAAGGCCTGCGTAAGAAGATATAAACAATACACAATGCCGAGGAGAGAATAGACTCTGGTGGAGCTGTCTGAAAATTGTAACTCCCAAAGCTCATAGGTTCACCAACCTATACTTGATTTGAATTATATAGTTTGTTTTTGGTGCCTTATGTGAGAGGAACATGTATGCATGTCTCCACAGAAGAAAAGAAATTCATAAAACAATTGGTACTCAAACAGAGATGGAGAGAAGCAAAGATGAATTTGGGAAGACACTACATGACTCCAGGATATGATGATGAGACCACGGCACCTGAGGCTGATCCACTTGACCTGGAGCATCTATGGAGGGAAATCTCTCTCTGGCTAACACCACCTTCCAACCTGCCACAAGCCAGGAACCAAGCATTCAGAACTCATCAGTTTATTGGGGATGTCTGATTCAAACCACCACAGCTATATTGTATGGATGGTGTGCCTCCCTGCTATGTTGACTTCTGTAATGCAACTATGGTGGATTAGACATGCAACCAACCTTGAGCCTTTTGACAGTGGACAGTGATGTGGTCTTTTGGAGTTTGGCCAAGGTGGCTGGCTGTTTTCTTCTAAGTATGCTAGGGTGGCAGGCTTACTTGAATGCCTTGTACTTATAAAGCAATCAACAAAATGGCTGTGGACTAGAACCAATGTTGTGATCCTTGAAAGTACACATAAGGTATGTGATAGAAGCAGGCTTTGGCAATTGTTTTGCGGGAAGTAGGGCATGGAACTGGGGTTGAGCTATCTGTTGAGAAATTACTTCCCCGTGGAAGGGAGGAGTTACCATGGAAAAAGACATAAGGAATCTGTCTTCCTCATCAGCCTTTTGCTGGGAAGGAAGCAAAGACCCAGTGCATAGGGGACAGAGAGGAGGGAAACAGGGACATCTTCACAAGATTTGCTCAATGTATATACTTATTCATAATAAAGATGTTAATTTAAAATTTAAAAAAATGAAAAAGAATATATGGAGGATGAGATGGAGTTGTTGACATGCCTGAAACTGACAGAGTATTTAAAGAGTCTAAATTAGATTTATCCTAAACTACCTTCCTTGGATAACAAAACTTAGAATCCATGATATAATCAGACAGAAAGGAGGGAGTAATATAGATAGAAGATGTCTTTCAGGCTTGACCTTTAATATATAGAAAGAGGAAAATCCATGAGTCATCATGTGGGCAGGTACCTTAATAATTGCTTGTTTCACAAAACTGATAATTAAGAAATATTTTGCATATGAAGTATTTCAACCTGAAAAGACTTTTAAGCAAGAAACAAAAGCCCTCTCAGAACTGGATTTAGAGGCTGATAGATAGTTTTAGTTGAGATCAGTCTGAGTGCTATTGAAGCAGATAAATTGAGTAATACAAAGGCTGCATAAGTTGGGTCAATAAAAGGAAAATCAGAACCTAATGCACTGGCCCATAAGAAGCACTAATTATTGCTATTTGAGCTCCCTATGGATGTCAAAGAATACAAAATAATGAAGAAAGACAAACATTACTGAGAGAACTGAGCCATATAGGGCTTCATTCATGAGATCCCAACCTTGACAAAGCTGAAAATAAGAGGATGTTGAGACCTCAACACTAAGGGAGACATCACTATTGTGCCCTCTAAGACTCAGTGAAATTTGTGAAGAGATTCTAGGGGTGGGCAGAACCTAAAGGCACGGGGTGGGAAGAAGTTCTTTGGGGCACAGTCCTCTAGACATAAACTGACTGGAGCGTTCATGACCTCACAGTGGTTGCCATGACCCCTGTAATACCTGCAAATTCTGAGCCCATCATCATTCTGACAGAGAGGATGGAGGGAGACAAACAGAATGAGACTTCAAAACAAAGACTACTTGGAAAGAGGAGGATGCACAAGGGACTGTTTTGGGAGTGGAGGCAAAGAAGGTGATGGGATGGGAATACTATCAAGTGACAGTGAGTTCATGTATTTAAATTCTCAAGTGGTTTTCAAAAGGAAAGAAATTAGCTCAATAGGGCTTTTTTGGCTGCTACAAGGCTTTATTGGTTTTGCTGAATATATGATGAGATATTATCTGTGTCATGGTTTGATCCAGATATCCCCGACAAACAAATGAATGTGTTCTGATAGATTGATCCTCAGCTGATGGCAGTTTGGGTTTTACAACCTTGATGAAGCTGTGTTGTCAGGGGCGGGCTTATGGGGTTATAAGCCAGCTTCCCCTTGCCAGAGTTTGGCACACCTTCCTGCAACTATTTCCAGTGCTGTGGCAGAGGTGATGTCCACCCCTCTGCTCATGCCATCGTTTTCCCTGCCAGGATGGAGTCTCCCCTCCAGTCCGTAAGCCAAATAAACCCATTCTTCCACAAGTCAGCTTTGTTAGGGTTCTTTCCACGCAGCAACTGGAAAGCTGACCATAACAATCTGTATGAGGTAGGAAGGACTCTGGTAGTTTTTAATAACACACACACACACATACACACACACACACACACACACACACACACACACACACACACACAAGCTTTGTAAGTGTCAAAGCAATTAAAAAGAGATGAGAAAAAGATAAAACAGACAAAGGGGCCTGTCTGTGTCAATGAAAGGCAAATGTGACAATATTTATGCTGGTTTAGAATTCCTAAGAAATAAATAACAGAAAACGAAATTCAAGCTTTGAACATCAGCAACAGTTCACTGAAAGTCAAAATGACAGAGCAGTGCAGCTGAGAAAGCACAAGCCTTTGGAGGGGTAGCTATTCACCAAGAGAGTGCTGTGTACATGGGGATAAAGATCGTTGACAAGATCTGGGCACTTTTACCAGTTACTTATGGCTAAGAGAAAAGGGCTGGTTGACCACAATGTGGCCAGAACCTCTCAAAGCCTCAGTGAGATCTGCTCTGGACACAAAGGTCACGTGAAGGCACACTCCCATTAGGACTGACTGAGGAAACCAAGTCTTTATAATTCCTGCACATCAGCATTCCATAGAGTTCAAGTAAAAGTTCAATAGAATTTCATAGCTACCAAAGAAGAGGAATTGTAAAATGATGGATATGTTTCTAAAAATTGGGCTTTGTGATAGCTTTGATGAACAAGATATGACATTTTGTTATAACAGACAATTTGAAACTACTTTGCATAAGTAATATTTTCATAGCTCTGGAATTGCTTGGCAGGTGTTCTAATTCTATTGTGGCTAAAACTGTGCATTGCAAAAATAATAGAATTTGCTAATGAAAGAGGTGATGGGGAGATAGGGAAAGGAGTCTTTTTTAAATATGTTACTGTTTAAAAATTTTGTGGGGATATTTTTGATGTTATTCTTTGAATATCAAAAGTTCCCTCTATGGCATATTTTGGAAACTACAGAGCCTTTTGGAGGTGAGACAACCTGCAAAAGTCAGTGAACAGAGGATTTTGGTGTTTATGCTGCCTCTGATCCCATCCCACACCTCTTTCTTGATCTTCCACAATACTATCATCAACTTTGCCTCACATTCCTCCCACTACTGATGGAGTCTTCCCAACTTGCCTTTTCTCTTATGTTGGACTAAAACTGTTTGTCAAAATATCTTCAGTCAAAATATCTTTCCAGAATTAAGCGATTTCTGTCAGGTATTGTGGTTATAGCCCAAAACAACCTGACACATTTGATAACTAGAAAGTTTAAAAAAAAAAAAAAAGAAATTTAGACCAATTTTTAAACAAAAAAATAAGGCAAATAAAAGCTACTTAATTACATGAAATCTAAATGTTGTCATTGTCATTTATCTGAGAAAACACTAGTAAAATGCACCTATATATATAAATACATAAATACATATGACAGAATATGAATTCCTATCATTTTATTGATGTTATAGCATATCATAATGTTTATTATTTATTGTTTACTACTTAAAACAGTTGTATTTTATTGTTCATAAACTCAACTGTATTGTATATCACTTAAAATAAAACATCTATTCCTTTCAAGACTCAAGTTGAAAATTATAAATTCATATAGAAGCTTATCATTCTTATTAATTTATTGTTATACTTTAATAACAATTCATTTGAATCATAACAGCATTTTAGTTCATAATTCTTCTAATGTCAGTAAGATTTTATCTGTTCATGTGATGGTATTATAGTCATGCTTTATACAAAATTATTCACTTGCTCTGAACACTTCTTAAATTTAAAGCTCCAATTCAGAGAAATCTGGTCAAGGGATAAGAATATATATGCAGATCAGTAGAATATGTAGGATAATCTAAAGCTAAATATATTTGTGATACCTCTCAAAGGGGATAAGTCCATTCTATATTATTGCTTTCAGCAAATAATACTGGGGCTATTAAATGTCCACATGGAGGTAATAATCCCTACTTCTTACACTGCAGAAGACTTAGCTGGAGTGGGTAATGGTCCTCAAGGCAGAAGATATGAAATCTTCTTTAAGAATTTGGATAAATATAATCAATACCTATGATGCTAAAATTATCTGCTAAGGAAGTATAAGTCAAGACTCTTCTTATTAAAAGACACCTTTAGGGAAAAAAGCAACTCATAAAGTGGGAAAAATATTCACAACAGATATGCAGAACTAAAAATAGCAGCATTATGCAATGGAAACTTAGCCAAATCAAATGAGGAAAATACTGGAATAGATGATTTATCTAGTATTGATTGGCCATTAGCGCATATTTTGTGATTATACCCATATGAGATGTACAGGGGAAAATCAGTAGTGAAGAACAGAGGACAAGCCAGTGACTACAGCTGGGGTAGAAGAAAATGTTAACAGCAAGTGGCCATGAGCAACTTTCTGAGGAAAGAGAAATTTTCAAAATTAGACATAGTGATTGCTCTGTAACTTGGTATATTTGCTAAACATTATTGAGTTAACATTACCACGTTATCTCAGCAAAATTGGTAAAGAATGTCATTTGTGCTCTTTCCCTCCCACACTTTGGTGAGTGTAGTCAGGCCTCACTGGTGGTCTGTGCCCTCATTTTCCCCTCCGAGACCACCCCACCCAGCCCCACTTCCCTCCGGCTTTCAGGCCTCTCCAGTGGCCCTGCAGCTCTGCTCATTCCCTCCTCCACCCCTACCCAGCCACCATTGGACTCTGTGTTCTCTCTCCTTTTACCCCCCCCACCCAGACTTTCCTCCCCATCAGTCCCCTAACTCGAGGGGATTTTGTACTTTAATTTCCCTCTGTTCCCCACCCCATCACCCACTCTTTCAACCTGCCAGAACCTTCCAGAGGTTGCAGTGGACTCTACCATGCATCTGTTTGCCCTGACAGACTACTCCTAGTAGATCTGGCAGGCTCTCCCCTAGCACAAGCTCCTGAACCTGGAAGCTCTCCTCTCACATAGGCCCACAGGCCAGTGACTCTCAACCTCTATTCATGTCTCTGGGTCTTTGGATACACTCTCAACATCCCCAAAGCTTTCTCCCCAGGTTTCCCACCAGCTGCTACAGACCACTGCACTCCTACCTTCCTCCTTCCACAGATCCATGCCCTCCAACTGTGTCCTCTTTCCCTCAGAACCCTGCTCTCCCTGACCTCCTCCTCCCACAGACCCATGCTCTCCCTGACTTTCCCTCCAACAGACTCCAATAATCCTGCAGCCTTTCTCATCTTATAGGCTTCCTGCCAGCTGCTGTAGCATCTGTACCCTGACCCAGACCAGGAAGTCTCAGCATGGATAGTTCTGGACTACATGGAGACACAGAGCTAGACAGCAAAGGCCACTGCCCAGACTGTGGAGCTACAGGGAAAAGAAGAGAAATCAGGCATGACTCAGCTACCTCCAACCTGGTCTGTACATTCCTAAGAAAGCTGGTGAGACATGCTGTTCATGAGAGAGGAAGGAAGCTAGTCAATACAGTGTGAGGGAAGGTACTCCTTGTGGGCTCTGCATCTGCCCCTAAAGGGGATGGGTGGAACCCAGCCTGGTAGGTTACAGGCTGAAGAGTAGCACTGGCCTGTCTGGGCTGGGAGCTCCAGGGAACACAAACAGGAACAGCATCTTCATTTTCCTAGAAGAGGAGGAGGAGGAGGAGGAGGAGGAGGAGGAGGAGGAGGAGGAAGAAGAAGAAGAAGAAGAAGAAGAAGAGGAGGAGGAAGAAGCCTGCACAGTGGCACACAGAAGGAGCATTCAGGTTCAGAGAGTTCCAACTTCACAAAGACTGAAAAGAGTAATGGGTGTATTAAGGCCTGGAATTCCAGGGAACACAAAAGGGAAGAGCAATTGCAGTTCCCCTGGAGGGGAGGAGGCCAATGAAGCAGCTGACAGCCTAAGCATTCAGGAGCAGGACATTCTAGCATGGTGAATCTTAGAACTTGCCTGGGGACAGAACACATAGGACAGGAGAGATACTGGTTGGCTTAAAGCTAGTGGTGTAACATTTTTCCAGACAGAACACACCAAACTGCACCCCACCCAAGGGGCTTTGCTCCAGTTCCAACTTGAGAGCAATAGCTCCCTCTGGCACTTGCCAGAAGGGTAAAAGGGAGATCTCAAAACCCATCCTGCTGTGACAAAGAGGGGGGTGGGAGGAGCAAGTAGACCTGCTCTGAATATCCCTGAGCCCCAGTAGAAACACACAAGTTTTCTACACCCAGAGAAAATCTTCGGCCCCCATAATATAATGCATATCATATACTAATCAACAACTGCTGGCACACCCATAAACTCTGCAACTAATGCATCTGTGGTTATAACACTAACCCAAACAAAAATAGTACATAGAACAGAAAAAGCTCAGCATAGCCATCGAAATCTTGTGGCCCCCACAACAAGAAATCTAGACTAATTTCAAGACAGAGAGATCTCAAATCAATCTCCTATCCACCCATCTAAAGGCATTGGAAAAAAATAGAACAATCCAACCCTAGGAACTCAAAGTGAAAAGACATAATTAGGATTAGAGCTGACATAAGTGAATTACAAGTGTGAAGAAAACAATTTATAAAATATATAAAAAATAGTTGGTTCTTTGAAAAATAAGATTGGCAAACCCTTTGCCAATCTAATTAAACAAAAAAGAGAGAAGACCCAAATAAAAAAATCATATGAAATCATATCAAATGAAAATGGAGAAGTCACAAAAGACACCAATGAAATTGGAAGTGTCATCAGGTCAGACTTCAAATCCTCTACCCCACAAAATTGGAGAACCTGGAAGAAATGGATAAATTCCTAGATACCTACCAACTATTCAAGCTCAACACAGAGTAGATAAGACTCCTAAATAAACCTATCAAATCCACAGAGATTGAAAATGTAATCAAGAACCTTCCCAAAAGGAATAGTCCAGGACAAGATGGATAATTAGCTGAATTCTATAAAACCTTTAGCATGGAACTGAAACCACTCCTTCTGAAGATGTATTGAGGCATGGAAAAAGAAGGGAGGCTTCCAAACTCTTTCTATAAAGCTAGTGTCACCTTAATCCCTAAACCAGACAAAGATACAAGAAAGGAAACCTACAGAGCTATATCCCTGATGAACTTAGATGCAAAAATTCTGAACAAAATCCTTGCAACCTGGGTACCACAGCACATCAAAGATATTATCCACTTAGAGCAAGTTGGCTTCATCCCAGGAATGCAGGGTTTTAATCCACCACATTAATAGACTCAACTGCAAAAATCACATGGTCATCTCAATCAATGCAGAAAAGGCCTTTTGACAAAATTTAACACCACTTCATGTTCAGAATGCTGGAAATGTTGTGCTTATACCTCAACATAATAAAGGTAACAAACAAAATCTCTAAAGACATAATCATACTAAATGGGGAAAGTATTAAGGAGTTATCACTAGAATCAGGAAGAAGACAGGGATGTCCACTCTCACCAGTGCTTTTCAATATATTGCTCAAAGTTCTAGCCCATCCAATAAGTCAGGAGAAAAGCATAAAAGGGATTCAAATTGGAAAGAAGTAAAACTATCTTTCTTTGCAAATGACAGAATCCTATATATAACAGACCTGAAGAATAGTGTCAGTAAACACCTGAAGTAGATAAACTACTTAGGCAAAGTGGCAGGGTACAAAATTAACACAAAAAAAACAGAAGCCTTCCTGTATGAGAATGTTATGCATACAGAAATAGATATCAGAGAGACTGTCCCATTTTCAATAGCCTCAAAAAAATTAAATACCTTGGAACATAACTAACCAAGGATGTGAGAGACTCTTATAATGATAACATTAAAATACTCAAGAAGGAAATAGAGGAGAATGTGAAAATATGGAAATATATTCCATGCTCCAGGATAGAGAGAATTAATAGAGTAAAAATGGCAATCCTTCCAAAAGCGATTTACAGATTCAATGTCATGCCGAAAAATTTCCCAGCTTCTTTCTTCACAGAGAAAAATTAATCACAAAATTTATATGGAAAGGCTAAAGGTCTCAGATAATGAAACCTATCAGGAGGTATTACCATGCCTGATCTAAAGACATATTACAAGACCATAATAACAAAAATGGCCTGTTACTGGCATAAACAGGTAGAAAGACCAATGGAATAGAACTGAAGACCCTGCTCTCAGTTCAAGTAACTAAAGCTACTTGATCATTGACAAAGATGCCAACAATGTTGGCTGGCATAAAGCTAACATCTTCAACAAATGGTGCTGTACAAATTCAATTAGTACCTGTAAAAAAATGAAAACAGACCCACGCCTTTCACCATGCACAAAGATAAACTCCAAATGGATCAGTGACATCAACATAATATCTGAAAACCTTAGAAGAAAAAAGAGGAGAAACTCTCCTCAAGATAAGAGTGTGGAAAAACTTCCTGAGCAAAACCTCCAGTAGTCCAGGAGGTGCAACAATTACTTAACCAATGGGACCTCATCAAGCTCAAAAGCTTCTGAACTGACAAACATACCATACTCAGAGCCAATAAACCATCATCAAATTTGGAGATGATTTTTGCCAGCTATAATACAGACAGAGGTCTAATATCTAGAACTTACAAAGAACTAAAAATAATAATAATAAATCAACCAGCCCTCTCACAAAATGGGGCATTGATCTCAACAGAGAATTCAAGAGGAGGAAACACAAATGGCCAAATCTCACTTAAGAAAGTGCTCCTCATCCTTAATAATCAGGAAAATGCAAAACAAAACTATAATGAGATTCTTCCTTACTCCAGTCAGAATTGCAATTATCAAAAAATCCAACAACAATAAACGCTGGTGAGGATGCAGGGGAAAAGGAACCCTCATTTACTGCTGGTGGGGACACAAACACATTCAACATTATGAAAACAGTGTGGAGGCTCCTGAACAGATTGTACATAGAGATACCAATTTATCCATCTATCCCTCTATTAGGAATCTACCCTCAAGATATCACACCTCAGCATACAGTCATTTGCTCAACCATGTTTATTGTAGTCCAACTCATAATAGCCAAGAATCAACCCAAATGCTCATCCCTAGATGAATGGATAACAAAGCTGTGGTATATTTACAAGATGGAATTTTACTCAGCAGAAAGAAAAAAAATGACATAATGAAATTTAAAGAAAAGTGGACAGATTTGGAGCAGATCTTACTTAGCTAACTCACACAAGAACAGAAAGTCAAATGGCACATATTCTCCCTCATACACAGTTCCTAACCAGGTTAAGCTTAAACTCTAAGCAAACCTGACAGGCAAAATGAGAGACTGTAAAAGAGGTTGAAGGATTTTTTGGGGGGGGAGTGGTAGGTGGGGCGACTTATGCAATAACCTGAACCAATAATGAATCATAATCATAAAATCCTTATTTCCATACAGTAAGCTCTCAAGGAAGAAGGGGGTATCGCCTGCTAAGATGGGCAATGAATGGAATGGGTGGAAGCCTAAGAGATCTATCAGCACAGCTAATCAGTCAACCCAGGATATATCAGGGTGACAGACACCAACGATTTCCAACAAGACCTAAAGCAGAAGTACAGAGGCCCTTAAGATATCAATAATAAAGCTGTTTTAAAAATCACCCACCGTGACTCAGGGAATTTAGTGTAAGTGGGGGTAGAAGGAATGTAAGAGCCATGGTGGGGGAGAATATCCAGAGACATTGCCCCCCTCAGCAACAACACACAAGGCGGGGGGGCCTTGCTGCCTCTCGTCTTATCCATAACCTCCAACCCCAGGGAATGATCCAGTATGCTCACCAAGGAGGATACTCAGTGGATTGGGGACAGGGAGGAGGGAATCAGGGATACCAATGTAATATTTATTAATACAATATATCTAACTTTGAACAGTAAAAATATCGATTTTTAAAAAAGAATATCATTTGTTAATTGTTTAATAATGAAATCCACTTATAGCAAATGCACTTTCGTTGAAAGCACAGCAGGCATGTTGTGTGATGCAATCACTTTGTAATTACTTCAAAATCATGGTCATACATTGTTTTAATGAAACATACATGATGTCTTTCTACTGATGATGGGTAGTCTTGGTTCTCAAATTGATTGAATTGATAAGTACCACAGATATTTGTATAGCACATCTGGGAGGGACTCTGAAAGAACTTCCATATAGGGTTAACATGGTGATAAAATGTGACTATGCTAGCTACATTTTGAAAACATTCAGTAAGATTTCATTTATTTCTAACTAGAGTTATCTTCTGTATGACAAGTTCACATTCAGACAGAACTTGACATTCAAATCAAGAATGAGACAGATACCTGATACTTTTTTTCACTGAAATATCTTGAAATTTTTGTTGAAATAAATTAAAATATATAATGGACATAGGAAGTCAAAAACACTATCAAATTGTTCATCCTATAATTTGGTTTTGTACTAATAAATATCATAACACTTATATCAGCACTGGAATAAAAAATAATCATTGTATACCTGTCTACAAAGAAAACGTTAGAAACTCAGATTATTTCATATGAAGTTGAGAAAATTTCTTACCCATAGGAACATGTATTTTAAAATATTTAAAATATCATTCATAAGGGAACATCTTTATGCATTAATATATAAATTTAATAAATAACAGATAAAGTATATATAAGAAAAAATGCAATCATTCTTAAAGCATATCAGAAAAGAAAATTAATGGGAAAATTAAAAGCTGGAGAAGTAGCTCAGTGCTTAAGGTGCTTGCTTACAAAGCCCAACAACCTGGATTCAATTCCCTAGTACCCAAGTTAAGCCAGATGCCCAAAGTGGTGCATCAATCTGGAGTTCATTTGCTATGGTGAGAAGTCATAACATGTCTACTTCTCTCTCTCTCTCTCTCTCTCTCTCTCTCTCTCTCTCTCTCTCTCTCTTTCTCTCTCTCTGTCTCCTTGAAAATAAATTAATTAATTAAAAATAAATACTAATCACTATAGGATGATTATGCTAAATTCTTTTTAATTATACCAAAATGTAATTTGAATTATAATTGTGACACTGCTTTTTTTTCAAAGAATTTATTAAATATTTGACCATAAATACACAAAACACTATTAGGATTTTAGCTAATCAGATGAATATCTTCCCTTATCTGACACATGAGTTCAATAAATTAAATCTCCCCTTTGTCTCTAATGTCTTGCACAGGTATGTTTCCCATAAATGTAAATATGTATTTTTGAAATATATATTTTGTTTTACTGCCCTCCTATTTGATTTGATTGTGGCAGTCTTATAACTTCTTAAGAGTTGCTAAATTAAGAGTCAATACTATGTAGCCTTTAATCACACCCACCAATGCCCAGGTAATTTTGTGGAAAAAGGAACAGAAAATTGTAAGGGTCAAGGTGCATTGGAATACCCAGAGGCATTCGCTCCCCTTCTCAAATGACTGACTGTGGCTCACACAACTCACAGCCCAGAATCTGATGGTGCACACCAGCCATCCCCCAGGGGAAGGCCCTTAGCAGAAAGGGGCGAGGAGGAGGGAAACAGTAGTACCAACACATGATTTGTTCATACAAAGTTTCTACTTAATAAATTAAAAAAATAACGATTTTCGAAATTCCATTTTTAGGAGTATGCTTTTCCTTATTTAAAAATGACTTGGCTATGATTGACCCTGTAGTCAGGGGATTTTACAGTAATAAGTTTACATACAAGGAAAAGCAAACAGATGAGACTTAATGAGGGAGAACTACATGCTCCATAGTATGGAATCTTCAATCCTTAAGCAAAGCCTGTAGCTCATTCTCTTGGCTTTCGTGAATGGTAACACTATATAATTTCTTCTACAAAACATTCTGTTTTACTAGAGTCTTTTCCCATGAACTTTCTATTCTTGCTAACATACTGTTCACTTCGTTAAGTAGTTTATGATGATGCAGACATTACATTCAACTAATGTACATGATGCTGAATATAGATATTCTACAAACACACATGTTAACACTTAAAATTCATATGCTGAGTTGTTTGATTTTTTGTATATTCAATATATTTTTAAGGAACAATCACTAATTTGGATGTTTTCTCAATGTTTTCTTTTTGGTCTCCACACCATCTGTCCTTGTGCATCAAAGCACCTTGTACAAGGTTGGGAGGAGTTAAGAAACATTCAGTATATAATTATAGCTATTATTTTGTGGGTGGTTTTGTGTTTGAATCTAGGGTCTCTTAGGCAAGAGGAAAAGCAATCATTTTACCACTGAGCTATATTCTCAACTCTCTTTTTACTTTGAGAGATGGTCTCATTAAGTTGAGCATATTAGCTTTGAACTCTCCTTAACCCAGGCAGACCTTTCAGTAGCTGGATTCCTGCCTTAGGCTACCAAGAACTGGGATTACAAAACTGTAGAAGCAAGCTTGGATTTATTGTTAAGTATCTTATCATGCTTTTGGGTTTTTATGTAGTAATGCTTAAACATAAAATGTTTACTAAATTTCTGTAGCAGAAAAATTTTTAGTTTTTCCTTTCTAATGCCTTATTTCTGAAATTATTTTCTGTGCTTAAAAATTTTCTCCTTAATTGTTAAAGTAATGAATCATCTGAAGTACCTCTCTCTCTCTCTCTCTCTCTCTCTCTCTCTCTCTCTCTCTGTGTGTGTGTGTGTGTGTGTGTACACGCTTATATTCACTTGTGTGATTGTGGGCAGGTGAATGTGTGTATATGTGTGCATGTGAAGGTCAATAATCAGCTCCAATGATGTCAGTCCTCACCTTCTATCTTGTCTGATTGAGAATCTCTCATTCACAGCTGTGTTCTCCAGGACAGGTCACTGCTGCCTCCCTTCGCATTTTCTGCATGCTGGGCTTACACACACTTGCAGCACAACATCCACTTTCTCATGGGTTCTGGCTATCTAAACTAAGGTCTTCACACTTGTTTTACCCACTTGCTTTGTCCTCAGCTCCCCAAGAAATTCTTTATATCCCTAAACTAAATATTGATATGTCAATTGGTCCAACTTGGATGTAAAGCATCCTCTTTTGAAAATATTTTGTGATTATATTTGGCAGTACTCATTTCTTTCAAAGGACTTTCCTTCTATGTATATGTAACTCTGGGTAATCATTTTATTTACAAAAGCTCCCGCTAGGAGTTGGTGTTATGTTTATGCTGATTTCAAATATTTATTTGGCACCTGAGCCTCATTCCCTACTCTCTGGGACATTTTCAGCTTTTAAATATTTTATTTTTATGATCTTTTGATGAAATTTACTTAGGAAAACTATCCATGGAGTTTTCTTGGCTATAATTTTTATTTGTTTAACTATATATAATTGCAATACTCTTCATACTTTCTCTAGATTTTTATATCCATTTGGGTAATTGATGCATTCCTAGAAAAATATTCATTTCTTCAAAAAATTTTAAAGTTATTAACAGAGAAGAGCTATATTATACAGTTTTCTTGATCATAGAATTTAAATTAATGCCAACATGTTTTTATTGACATTTTACTGCCTTCTTTCTTTAACCCTTGCCTAGCATTGCCATGATGATTCATTCACTCATTATCTCCTTTTATCAATTGCTTTCTGATTAATTCAAGCACATGACTATCTTGAGTATTTCATGCATACTGATTTATATTATCTCATTATGTTCTTTAAATTCATTAGTTGCATTTTAGACTTATTAATACTATTACTATTATTATTGTCTTCATCATCATTATTGTTGGAGACAGGATCTCACTCTGGTTAGGCTGACCTGAAACTCATTTTAATCTCAGCTATCTTTGAACTCATCACAATCCTCCTTCCTCAGCCTCTTGAGTTCTGGTATGTTAGGTGTCATGCCTGACTATGTTTTTCCTTTCTTATATGTTCAAGTTAAGTATAATATTCACTTTGATTTTATTGCATAAATTTTGATTTAATTTCATATTTATCTATTTCACATTATTATTTATTTCTTGAACCATGCAGTATTTAGAGTGATTCATTAATTTCAGGTCTCTAACTGTGCAACTGGGAGGCATTTGGATTACAAGAGTGCTATTCTAATCAATAGACTAATTCATCAATGAGTTCCTACCTCTCTTATGAAGTGGGGCCTGTTTGGAAGAAGCTGGTCAGAGGGGCCTTTGAAAGTTATATTTCATCCCTGTAGCCTACTCTTCCTCAGGCTTTCTTTGTGTCTTGGCTGTTATGAGATGAGCATCTTTCCTCTTCCATAGCCTTCAACCATGATGCTCTACTGGAACACAGGCCTGAAAGCAATGGAGCCAGGCAACCATGGATTGCAGTTGCTAAAACCACAAGCCAAAACAATCTTTTCTCTTCTAAGATGATCTTCCCTGGGGCTGGGGAGATGGATCAGTAGTGTAAGGATCAGAGTTCAGATAGCAAGCATACCTGTAAATGTCAGGTGTGCTTCGGGGCTCACCTGTAATCCCAATTCTTGGAAGACAGATACAGAGGATCCACCTGGCATGGTGGCTGGTTAAATTGTGCAAACTATTGAGCTTGAGGTCTAGTGAGAGACCCTACCTTAGTAAATTAAGAGCAATCAAGAAAGACCCTTAATATCAAATTCTGGTCTCCACATGCATGCATACACACACACACACACACACACACACACACACACACACACACACACACAAATAAAAGATGCTCCCTGTCTGGTATTTACTGCATAGCACAATTGGAAATTTTTTCAAACATTCATAACAACTTATAATTTTACAATCAATTATTGAAAGAAATTTTTGAAAACACCACATGAAAACCAGCATTCTGGATGGAGATTGGTCTTTGGTATAGAACTCATTGTTGATGCCTTCATCTTTTTTTGTAAGGTTTTATGCCTCACTTTTTGTTTTACCAGTTCTTACTGCACCTATTACAAGAATATTTTTGCTAGCATTTTCATATATATGTATATATATACATATATATGAAATTTGCATCCTTGATTGTGTCTTTTACAAAAGAATCATACAGCTGAATTCTGTGTAATAGTCATTCAATAGAACTGATTAGCAAAATCTATTATTTTCAAAATTTAGAGTTTTAGCCACAAAGGAATTAGAACACCTCCCAAGCAATTTTAAAGCTATGGAAATATTAGTTATGCAAAATAGTTTTAAATTGTCCTTATAACAATATGTATTTTTTTATATTTTATTTATTTATTTTCAAGCAGAGAAATGCAGAGAGAGAGAGAGAGAGAGAGAGAGAGAGAGAGAGAGAGAGAGAGGAGAGGAGAGCACCGGGGGCATATGTGGGTACTGGGGAATTGAACCAGGGGCCTTAGGCACTGGAAGCAAGTGCCTTAACCGCTGAGCCATCTCTCCAGCCCAACAATATGTAATACATTGTTCACCAAAGCTATTTTAAGGCCTATTTTCAAAATCTTATTCATCAATTTTGCAATTTTTCTTAACTATGAAATTCCATAACACTTTTACTTGCACTGTATGAAATATTGATGTGAAGGAATAATATATTTGATTTAATTAGCCTAAGAAAGAAAAATGACAGTCCAAAACTCATTTGTGTAGTAATACTTTGACATCAAGTTTCCTTTCATTTTCTAATAAATCACTCATGTCAAAGTTTATATTGTTTTTACTGTATTGAAATCACCTACCCTTTCATAGACTGCCTACTGTGGTAATTCTAGAAATTGCTTGGCCATTCTTCTCATTTTTATTTGATGTATTCTCCCAGACAAACAATTTCAATACATTTTATTACATAAAACTCTAAGTACTTATACAGTATAGGAAGATATATAGTCACCTATGCAATAGTAGGTTATATAATCATTGCTATTATAATCATTGCTCTCTCTCTCTCTCTCTCTCTCTCTCTCTCTCTCACACACACACACACACACACACACACACATCACACACATATGTCATGATTTGATCCAGGTGTCTCCCACAAACAAATGAATGTGTTCTGATTGATAGATCTTCAGCTGATGGCAGTTTGGGTTTTACAAACTCACTGGAGCTGTGGTTTTGGGGATGGGCTTATGGGGGTTATAAGCCAGCTTCCCCTTTCCAGTGTTTGGCACACATTTCTCCATTGCTTTTCCTGCTGTGGCGGAGGTGATGTCCACCCCTCTGCTCATGCCATCATTTTCCCTGCCATGATGGAGTTTCCACTGGAGTAAGCCTAAAAAACCCATTCCTCCACAGGCCACTTTTGCTTTTTTTTTTTTTTTTTTTCTGCGCAGCAACTAAAAAGCTGACTGCAATTATATATGTATATCTGGACTGTACTCACAAGATTAACAAGGAAGGTTTTAGGCTGCATATTAGCTCTGAAACGTGTCCTCTGAAATCAGACCCTCATATCCTCTGACATCACTAGCTAGTGTGGCAGTCACAATTCCATTATTATGACAAATGCCCATGTCATAGCAAGCTCATGCATTGCTGGGATGAACCTCCAAACCAGGCAAAGTTATGGTAGGAGAGGATTTACTGAAGCTACAGATCCAGGGAGAGTTCCATAAAGTGAAAGAGGCTGGCCTCCTTTCACAGGTCCAAGCAGAGGGAGAGCAAAGCCATCACCAGCACTACACACATAACAGCAAACAAACAGGCAAAGGGAGGGGGAGAGATTTTCTCCCCCTTTCTATAGTGTTAGGGTGGGGTCTTATGACCCTTCCCAGACTTGTTGACTCCCTGTGTCTCTGGAATTTCCTTCCTGCACTGTTCTCCCAGGAAAGAAAGTTTGTTTCTAGGTTTCCTGAGCCTTCTTTACACCCTTCCCCCTACTGAGAGGGCTGACTTCCTGAGAACAACATTAGAGACATACCCAAGAATACTGTAAGGTCAAGTTGACAAAAATCCTTAACCATCACAGTATGAAAAAAGAACTTCAAGTAGGGAAGCCATTATTTAGCTCATGGATTCATAGGTTATGATTCATAATCACGTGACTCTTATTATGGACTTAAGTGAGGCAGGGCATCATGGAGGGGGAAGAAAGCCACTGCAAATGCCTTTCCAGCCAGAAAATAGAATGAGGAAGAGACAGACATATCAGGGTCTGAATATAGTATTTATGCACACCTCCAATCATGTAGTTTCATCTCTGAGTACTTCCCAATGTCTCAGTTACTTGAGAATCAAGCCTTCAATATATGGACTTTTGGTGAATATTTAAGACTCAAACCACAGTATTTCATCTCTTGAAATCCAAAGATTCATAGGCATCTCCTAGTGTGAAATGTATTCAGTTCATCTCCCAGAGCTCTCAAAACTGGAGCAAATTTCATATTACTGAAAATTCCAAGACCAAAAAGTGATAACATGGTTGACAATTGGTGGCATTACTTGGAGGGGGTAGAAATATTTGGAGGTAGAGCCTGCTGATGGGCATAGATAATTGGAAGTGTGTCCTTGAAATGTGGCTTGGTGTGATAATAACTAGTGATGAATATCAAAAGTCCTTGGAACTGATATGTGAGAAGAGTTTGCACAAATTTGGAGAAGTGAACTGGAAAAAAAGTCCAAAACATTAATAGCAGATTTTATTGAATGATTCTGTTGGGAGCTGAAAAGACCAGAAAACTGATAATCTTGTGAACAGTAAAGGCCATGGAAATGAGGGTCGGATAGAAGGGAGGACATTATTGGATACTGGATGAGAAACTATTCATGCATTGTGGCAAAAAAATAAAAGGCAAATACTTTCCTTATTGTAACAGGGGACCTGGGGATTAGAATTTAAGGAATACCCAGCTAATTCCAATATGCTTCAGAATTTAAAGAGTTCCCAAAATCTTGTCTATAAAATTAAAGAATTAAAATCATAGACCACCAGAGGATAAGGCATAGTGGGAGACTTTATTTAAAAGAAAATGGGAAGTTACAGAGATCTCAGGCCACCAGTGTAGATAGAGCATGTGGGAGAGTATTAGCAAAATCTCTGCTGTTCAGCCAAATAAGCAGAAGAAGGAAAGATATCAGAGAAGGAAAGGTTCATGTAGAAAAGAATCTCACCACAGCCACTAGGTTGTGGTGGTTGGGGGTCATTACCCAAGCTCTGGAAATTCAGAAGTGCTTCTGCTGACCCTTATAAACACTCTTAGGAAAGCCTTGGCCTGGGAAAATGTTACCTGTGATGGTCATTAGATTGAGTGATGATTCTCTGTGTTCTGCACTCTCCTTTCCCCATCACTCCAAGGGTCTTTAAAACATCCCCTCAGAATTTTGCCCCCAGACAGAGACTCATTCCTGCAGGAGGACTGTTGTCCCCTCACTGCTTCTGAATAAACAGTCCCTTTGTCTGAGTGAGCTCCAGTCCACTAGACTTGCTATCTCATGTTTCTTACAACATTAATCCTAGAACCAGCACTCTAATTTACAAACATATCCCAGCGTATGTTAAATGAGAATGAGGAAAGTTTTTTTTTTATTTTTGATTTTTTTTAATTTCGATTCTTTGGAAGGCATGATTGATTTATACCGGATGTACGGAAAGTTTAATTTGTTACGTTGTGTGTTAAAATCGTGAAGGCAATCACATTCTATTTTGTTAGAAAGGCTGTCAGTCAGCTGCTATCTTTGAAACTCTAGAACACAAGCCCATTTTACTTATTCACAGCTTTCTCTCTGGTTCTTTTGCCAGCATTTCTTATGTGGTAATTATGTAAGCTCCCTAAGTGGTCTTTCTCAGTTGTTTGCTCCTTATTGATCTATTTGCAAGTCAGAAGCCAGTGTGATTATCTTAATGTAACTCAGGGCAATGCTACTCCTTTGCTTAAAATTCTCTCAGTATCTCTTTGTTCTTTGGCAGTGAAATCTCCTCAATAAAATGCATACCTGCATATAAGTCTTTCAGTAACAAAACATTTTGGACCTCACTGACTTAATCAGACCTCTCTGAATCACGCTTACCTAAATATCCCTGTGGTTTCTAAATTCTAGGTCATTAGACATGATTTGAGAATATGCCAACTTTTTGGAAATTCCTCTTCTGAGAGAACCTCTTCCCAGAAATCTGTGAACCACCTTCATACCTTTACTCAAAGTCACCATCTCAGCAGATTCCCTTCATCCCTACTATTATCAATATTTCCTGTCTTCATTTTAAATAGATATAAATAATGTCTACATATTATATATTTTACTCTTCTGTTTATTGATTATATTCCCAACCTTACAATGCAACTTCTAGGAATTTTAAGTCTACTTTCTTGTTCTGATCTTAAGTATCTCTGGATATTTGTCCTGGGTTGTGTTGGGTATCACTGGTGTCTGTCTACATTGACCTTTCATGGGTTATCAGATTGTTCTCCTGTTTTTGTTATCACTTTCTCATAGGTTTATTTTGGGCCTTATATGATAGGCCAGGGGTGGTTCATCTCCTGCCAGAATGCCAGCCATCATCCCATGGCTTGGTGGAATTGGGTTGTACACAGCTGTCACTGCCTTCTGAAAAATACACAAAGAATCTCCATTGCAGAGTGAGATGAGTATTGGTTAAGTGAGACACACATTGCTAATTTGGCAAGATTCTAATGTGTATAGCCTCTCTGTAGCTCTCTGGTAGTGGGAATTTCCCCTATGAGCCCGGGTTCTTGGTCCCCAAAAGGCTTTTGCCATGGATACCAGTTCCATTTAAGAGTTCCTTGTCACTGAGCGTATCTCTTAGCCAATCACTAAGCTGTTGATTACCCTCCTAGGTTTAGTGCCACTATTGCACAAATGAGCATTTCTTGACTTGATGGTCTCTTTCACATAGCCCTGTGTTCAGCATTCTTGTGAAAACTGTCTATATTGTATATTAGTGGTCTCTCCTTTCTCCAAATATCATTGACCAATTTCCCCTGGCAGCTCATGTAGCACCTACCAGTGCTACACATGCTACCATCTGGGACCTGGTTACCATTCTGGATCTAGAAGGATTTCTTGGTGTTGTTTGGTGACAGTCTGTGATTTCTTCAGCAGTATTGTCTTACCTTGTGCCTGGGGCAGGAATTCAAGATCTTTGACAAAAAGTCATGTTTTAGGGTCCTTGTGGGTCTTTTTGATAGCTCAGTGTGCAAAGGAACCAATTACTGGGACACTGAGATGCAGGCCTGAGCAATTATCCTTGAGGTTAAGGGGTGGTGCCCTTTAGCTTCCTCAGGATCTTATTGTATGAAAGCTAGGGTTTTATATGGTGTTGATTGATCATGAATTTAGTCTGTTGTATGATTCCCCTCTACTCTCTCATTCACCCCCCCTAATTCTTTCCATCCCCTTTTACAGTCTCTCTGTTCATGGACAGATTTTCTTAATGTTCAGGCATAACCTGATTAGGAACCACATATGAGGGAATGGCACTTTGCTCTCTTCTCTTGTGTGAGGTCACTAAGAATGATCTGCTCCAAGTCTATCCACTTTTCTTTAAATTTCACTATGCCATTTTTCCTTTAAGCTACATAGAATTCCATAGTGTATATGTACCACAACTTTGATATCCATTGGTCCATTGATGGGCAATAGGGTTGATTCCAATTCTTTGCTGTTATGAACTGAGTTGCTATAAACATGGTTGAGCAAATGCCTCTTTGCTTCCACAAGGAAATTTGGGGGTAGACACCCAGTAGATGGATAGCTGAGTCTGCTGGTAGCTCTATATCCATCCTGTTCAGGAGCCTCCACACTGCTTTCCATAGTGGTTGTACAAGTTTGCATTCCCAGAGCAGTGAATGAGGGTCCCCTTTTCCCCTCAACCTCACCAGCATCTATTGTTGGTAGATTTTTTTAATGATTGCCATGTCTCCACTCCAAGAACTTAGAAGATTCAAGAGTCATTTCATTCTGTGGATTGATGGCATGCCAACAATTGTTTCCGAGGAAAGAAATGGCATCTTATTTGCCAAACTGTAGACCCTTTTGCTTTGACGTAGCCATCTTCCAAGTACAGTTCATGCTTAGTACTAAATTGCATTAGATTGTCTTCCATAAGTTTCACACAATGGGACACATCCCTTTTTATGTGAATATTAAATTACCATTGATGTTTTGATTTTCATTTCTCTGGTGATTAATGACACTGAGCATTTTCTCAAATGGGAGTTGGTCATTTGTATTTCTTTCTCTGTGAATTCCCTATTGAGTTCGGTTCTCCATTTTGTGAAAGGGCTATTTAATAATTTTTTGATTTAACTTTTTGAGTTCTTTGTAATTTCTAGTTATTAGACCTCTATCAGTGTTGTAGCTGACAAAGATTCACTCCCAGTTTGATGGTGGTCTTTTGGCTTTGTGTATGGTATGCGACTCCAAATACTCTTTCTCATGTATCCCCTGAAAATGCTGCGAGGGTCTCCACTGAAGGTATGCAGGAGTTGAATGTGATTCATGACACAGATTTTTTTACTTGAGTACAGATATCATATCATAAATTCCTCTTTTTTTCCAAATAAAAGATATTTGCCCATTGATTCACTTGGCCTATAAAGTCAGTCCAAATTCTAAGCTAAAATGAAATGTATAAATTTATAAGTCTCATATTTTTGTTTAAATTTAGTTTGGGTGTGCTTTTATGTTGAATTATTTCACATGTTTAAGCTGAAAATTATAAAATATTAATTATATGTGTAGAACATTATATCTATAACTTACTGTTGTATAGATATTTTTATTATAAAAGGCTTATGCAACCTAAGGAGTGAAAACTGACTCACAGGTATGTAGATTCCATTTGAGTGGTTTTAGAAAACATGAAATCTTACTGGAATTAATGCAAATGAAATTGGTTTGACATTTTTAAACATGAAAACAGAGGTAGAGGACATAAAATTATCTGTTGACATGAAATCTTAGAAACTCATAGACTCAGACTCCGAAGTTATTAAAACTTACCATAGTAACCAAGGCAGACAGGAAAAAATAAATAAAATATGATCCTTAATGCTTGATATCAATGTTTTAATGTAACATCTCTCTTCCCTTCTATGGACAACTTGGATAAGGAGAGTGGCTTGAGTAAGTGAAATTAATAGGACAAGGGATATGAGATTTGGTTGCTCACATTATATGATGATTACATGGTTAGTGACAATCATTCTATGGACTTTATCCTTTGTTGGCTTCCAAGAAAGAAATGTTCTTACTTCCCATGATCATATTGCTTCTGAGTAGCAGGGTTATTAGAATGAAATACTTACGTATATCCAAAGTTCTGTGAACCCATACAGTACTAGCCTAGAGGTGATAAAAAATAAAAGCTATTTTAATTGGACTTTATCAGGAAAATATCACTTAACAACTATATTGTATATAGTATGTCAGGAGCTACCATGACATTGGACATGAAAGTAATGGAGATTAGGAAAGTCCAATGCACAAATGTTGAGCATCTTATGTGGGACTGTTAGCATGGTAATTAATATTCACATAAAAAAGAATGTGTCCAGTTGTGTGAAACTTATGGAAGACAATCTAATGCAATTTAGTACTAAGCACATCCTCTGGCATGGGACCTATACTTGGATGATGGCTACGTCAAAGCAAAAGGGTCTACAGTTTGGCAAGTAAGATGCCATTTCTTTCCCCAGAAACAATTGTTGGCATGCCATCAATCCACAGAATTAAACGACTCTTGAATCTTCCAAGTTCTTGGAGTGGAGGCATGACAGTGCCCAGCAGCACTGCCCTGTTTTTGCTTTAAAAATTGTTTCCCTTCAAAAAGAGAGTACAACTTTTCTTTGTCAAACTTTCTGAGAATATATGTAAATACATCTAAACAAAATGTATTGCATTACTTATGATTATAAAACTTTCATGGTGTTACTTTTAGCATTGGACTATCATAAATTCAAATAGCAATAGAAGCAATGGTTTAACTATTTTATTTTTAAATGTTTTTATTGGCTTAAAATTATATATATTACCACAATATGATCAGTATTATAGGTTATTAGTTAAAACATTGAATCCAGGATGACATTCCCTTTTATGCATTAGTATTCTCCCCCCCCCCATGATTCTTACATTCTTTCTGCCTCCTCTTCCACAAATTTACCCGAGTCATAGTGGTGATTTAAATTTTTGAATAGTTATTCGATTTTTAGGAGTCTCTAACTTTGTGTTTTGGACAATTTTGGGCACTCTTGGGGGCCTCTCTTCATTGTCTTTCCCTAGGTTGTTTGCCTTGCTGTGTAACTAGCTCTTTTGCTTGTCATACCATTTCCTTAGAGGTTGTGTTAGGGCTCTAAATGGATCCTCTCCTGCTTGGGTGGCCCCCTTCTTCAAATCAGGCCCATTTGTTGGGAGTTTGGTTGTTATTGGTTCTCATTGCTTCCTGAAAAATACAGAGTCTCCAGCAGAAAGTAAGATTATTATTGGTCAATTGAAACATGCATTGCTAGGTTGGTGAGCATTTAGCAGGTATAGCCTTTAGAGGACCTATGGTTAGTGAGGACTTCCCCAGGAGATGGGGTTCTCGGTACCCATTCAAGGTTGCCTTGGGTCCCCATACCAGTTAGGGGTTCCCTGCCTCTGAGCGGATCTCATAGCCAATTAGCCAGCTGTTGATTACCAACCAAGGTTGGGTGCCACTACTGCACAGATGGGCACTTCTTGTCTGTGCCATATTGCAGTGTGTTCTGAACTCTCAGGCCATCAGTCAGTGTAACTTGAAGATGCCTCCTGCTCTCTCAGGATATCATTGATCTTGTTCCCCTGGCAGCTTGTGCAACACCTTCTGGCATTACCCAGGCTGCCCTTCTGGGAGCTGATTTCATTTCTGGATTCAGCAGGGTCTCTCATTTATGCGTGATATCAGTCTATAGAACCTTCAGCAATAGGGTCTTATCTTTAGCCTGAGGTGGGTATTCAAGGGCTGTGACAAAAGTTTGTCTTTTTTTTAGGGACCATGTGGGTCACTCTGATCAACAGCTCATTGTGGTAGGTAACTACTTAGTGGGTGGGGAGCTGAAGGGCAACCTCCTTTGTACCATAGGTAGGCTTCCATCCCCCCCTTTGGGGACCTATCTACCTCCTGAACTTGTACAGAAGATAGGATTCTATGGAGTCAGATTATTGTTAGTTTAGGTATGTGAACATCTCCCACCTCTGTTGCTTCCACACCAGCCCTCATTTACTCCTGTCCCTTTGCCTTTCCCCTGAATCACTAGTCATATTTACTTACAGTTCACTTTAACCTGTTTAGGGGCCACAGCTAAGGGAGAATATGCGGCACTTGTCTCTCTGTTCTTATGTGAGTTCTCTGAATATGATCTGTTCCAAGTCCATCAATTTTTCTTTGAATTTCATTATATCATTTTTCCTAGTTGCTGAGTAGAAATCTATGGTGTATATTATGTACCACATATTTGATATTCATTGATCTAGCAATGGACATTTAGGTTGGGTCCAATTCCTAGCTATTATGAATTGAGCTGTTATAAACATGGTTGTGCAGATGATGATTTCTAGAATACTTCACTTTTTCTTCAAAAAAACGATTTAAGGTATGGTTTGATTGTCTTGTTTCTTCTTGTCAGACTTCTCACTGTTGTTTCTGATTTGCGTTTTGCCAAGTAAACTGAAAAATAATGATTTCTGTAAACTTAAGTGATTCCATAAATATGTTCCTTTCAAGACACATTGCTCTAAGTGCTTCTGAGAGATATTTAGAAATAAACTTGTAGTAGTAAGCCAAAAAATCTACATGATTTTCATATAAAAGTTGAAATGTAGTTTTATATAAAATTATAATTTTTATATAAATGAAACAAGACTTATATTATGAGCATGAAAGGAACCTGGCATCTATCTAGTTAATCAGCCCCTTCTGAGTGACGTGTATATGTGATCTACTGCTGTTGGAACTTCAGAATAGAAGATGGTGGTTAATATACATTTATTGTAGATAGTGCTATCTTCTAGCAGTTAATCATTTCTATTTATGGAACCATTACTGAAAAGTAATGCTACATATATTTCATAGTCCATTGATTTAGGCTGGTGTGATGTGGTTTAATATTAGAGTGCTTGCTTACAATTCCCAAGGTTCTCAAGGTTTGATGGCCAGAACTGCAAAAAATAAATAAAAAATAAAAAGCTTACAAATTAAAAATAAGTGTAAGTGCACAAAAATACTAGTGATTTAACCATATAACATGAATTAAATTTCAAACAATGAAATGGGTATAAAATTATTTCATATATCTAAATTATGTGCCAATGCTAGGCATTTAATTTTTTAATTTCATTTTAGAATAGAGATGAATGAAATGTGTCTGGAACACATAGCTGATAAAAACTCCATCAATTAATAAACACCTCAGTATAGCATAATTCCCATTTTCAATCTTTGCTTCTTCACAGTCCACATTTTACTGCCTTTCTTTGAATCAACTTCATATTATTAAATGTCCTACTAGGAGAAAAGGTCAGAAACTTTCAAGTACCACTTATGTATGGCTAAGTTTCCAGGAGAGTACTTGACTGAAATAATACATAAGGAAAGAGAATCTGCAATGAAAGTCTGAGATTTAAAATCTATAAAATTATTGATTGGTTTTTGAAGAATTGTTGGATTTATCCTTTCAGATAAGAGGAAATATATCACATGCACCCCTTTGGTCATATCTGATAATAGTTGTATATAAGTTTCAACAACAGCAGCTATTACCAGCAATGTTAATATTTGTGATAAGAATTTTTCCTCTTTCATTTTCAATTTTATTCTCTCATATAAAATTTTGTGAATCTCATAAATTATTTTTTACTGGAAGACATAAGCTATAAATAAAGTTTACTCAATACTCTAAAAATAACCTTCAGTGAAATAAAAATGTTGTTCATTTATCCCGGTGTAAGCTTAGTGCAATGAATAACATAAAATACACATGTGATCTTCCTAACATTTTAAATATTTAGAAGATACCATTAACATAGCAACTACCTACTTTGTGGGTATAATTGACCTTTTTGCTTACCTTTTTATAACATTATCAATCTACCTCCTTATACTACTTGCTAGAGTATTTTTTAAAATTTTATATTTTCAAAATGTGATACACATTTTAGTCTATGGATCTACACATGCTTCTTATTTTTCCATTTTTTAATTTATTAAGGAGAAATTTTGTATGAACAAGTCTTGTGTTGGTACTGCCAGTTCCCTCCTCCCTTCCCCCATTCCACTGAGTGCCCTCCTTGGTGGGATTGCTGGTCTGCATAACGGAGTTGAGGGCTATGAGTTTTGCAAACAGCTGTCAGTCATTGGGTGGGGGGCAATGCCTCCCCATATCATGACTTTTACAATATTTCTATCCCCTCTTCTGCAAAATTCCCAGAGCCATGGTGGGTGAGTTTTAGTCTATTGTAGTGTTGAGCTCTTAGCCACTTCTGGAATTCCGCTGGAATGTTTTGAGTATCCCCAGTGTCTGTCTCCATCATCTTATCTAAGCTTTTTAAGTATATTGCAATATCCTTTACTACAAAATATTTTTTAGGACTTCTCCATCCAATTCCCACATTGAGTCTGAGTTATACAACTTTCTTCCATCATCTTCCTAGAACATAGTGTACGGTTAT
>PVHP010020924.1:0-30547 GCA_004024765.1 Zapus hudsonius | reverse complement strand
GCTTTTGCTAGGGCTGCAGCGAGATGTCCCGGCATGCTTGAATTTCAAACAGGCCCGACTGAAAGAACAACTGTGTGTTTATTAGAGTATCATTATCCCTCTGAACGGCATCATTTATATCCCTGGGAAGAGACCAAGCCGGGTCAGGAGCAACAGTTTGAGCCCATAATTTGTCAGGCGGGAGCAGGTGTAAGGGGTATAAGAAATGGCCAGAAAGGTGCCTGGCACCGAAATGGATGGAGGGAGAAGAGTAATACGAAAGTGATCAGTGAACCTACAAACAAGTGCAGATAAATCAAATAGCACCAGGTGGGTAGGAGCAAATGACGAAAGATTTAAATTAGCAAACCCTGCACCTTGTCAAGGCAAGGTTAGACATTCACCTTCAGTCACTGTTATCCACAGGGGCTGGAGAAAAGCCCGTGGGAAAATGAATCTCTCCAGGGCAGGGAGCTGGGGTGAAGGAGATTTCCCAGAGAGTATCAATTTGGATTATAAAAATCCCAAGGTCTCAGACACTGACAGCGTGAAAGGTAGAAAAATGGAGGCGCCTTCTTGCGACGGCCACTACCTAAGTCCACAAAGGGTGCACTGTGTCCAAGATGGCTGGGAGACAAAGGCCCCAGCTGCACAGCCTTGAAGAGATAAGTGTTCCATCCAAATACCCATGACCTTGGGCTTGTGGATGAACTCATTTCTCCTCTCTATTTGTCTTAACTCTTTGACCAAGTTTCAGCCTGACTGTTTAGGTCAGGAAAGGAAAAACAAAGGCTGAGAAAAAAATATGATGATGATGGTAGTGACTAATAATAATAAGATAATAATAATAATCATTTCTATTATCTGTGAGGATCTCTACCGTGCCAGAGAACATGGAGGCTGCTGTTAGACCCGGTCTCTTCATCCTTACAGGATTCCCTGTGGGGAATGGTTGTGCATTATTTTTCAGGTAAGGATACTTAAGCCTCCAGAAATGTAAAGCACTTTGAGCCAAGTCTCTGCTTATAAGTTACACCATTGATGGATGCATTAGGATGGACTCAATCCAAAGCTCTTGCTGATCCCCCCTCTGCTTTCTACAAAGGATGTCCACTGAGTAGTTTTGGAAGCAGAGCAAAGTATTTGAGTCAGGATTAATATCTATTCTCAGCCCCCACCCCTTCTGGCCACAAACACACTCAATACAGACAGGTATCAGGTCCAGTTGTATATATCGGAGTCTCACTGAAGGAAAACCCAGTAGGTAAAGGTCTTACTTTAAGGCAGGCCTACTGACCCAGCTCTGCAATCTCAGCTCCTCAAGAAGCTGAGGCAGGAAGATGACAAGTTCAAAGCCTTCCTGGGCTACATAGCCAGACCTTGTCTCAAAATAACAAGTAGAAACAGGCCTGGGAATATATGGAGAGGGCTTGCCTCACATGCCTCCCTGTCCAGTCCTCTGAAAATCTTTTTAAAAAATCTTTAAAAAAAAGAAATATTTTCTATTCTTGTGAATTATTATAAGCACAAGTTTGGAGAGAAAACATGATTCTTTGTGCTGAAATATACGCTTTTTGTGCAAAGCTCAGGCTCATATTTGAGAAGCCACATGGCCAACTGTCCTCAAATTTGGCTAAATTCTTTGTGTTTCTCTTGCTTAGCATAGTGATTCATTGGTCAAGATTTAGTCTCTTAAAGCCCATGGAACAAATCCAGAGTCAAGTTTGTCTCAGGCTGACTCTGAGGCTCTCAGAAAGTCTTTAACCTCCCCATCTGTAGAGTGGTGCAAATAGCAATGACCTCAAAGAGTTAGCTTGAGGGTTGAGAGAAAGAAAGAAGAAAGCAGCCCAGTACAGTGACGAACACCATTAATCCCAGCACTGGGAGGCTGAGGAAGGAGGATCACCGTGAGTGTGTGGCAACCTGGAATTCACTCTGTATTTCAGGGTGGCCTTGAACTCACAGCGATCCTCCTACCTCTGCCTCCCTAGTGCTGGGATTAAAGGCGTGCACCACCACACCTGGCTTAAAAATATTTTTTTTATATTTTATTTATTCATTTTTGAGAGAGAGAGAAAGAGAGAGAGAAAGAGAAAGAGAGAGAGAGAGAGAGAGAGAGCGCGAGCCAGGGCCCTTAAAATATTTTTATTTATTTACTTGTAAGGGGAAGAGAGAGAGAGAGAGAGAGAGAGAGAGAGAGAGAGAGAGAGAGAGAGAGAGAGAGAGAGAGAGAGAGAGAATGGGCACATCAGGGTTTCTTGTTGTCGCAAATGTACTTCAGATGCACACGCCACTTTATGTATCTGGCTTTACAACTTATGACAATTCTCCTACCTATGCCTCCCTCCCGAGTGCTGGGATTAAAGGCGTGCACTGTCTTGCCCAGCTGTGAAGCCTTTTATTTTGGTGTGTACATTATGGCCCATGTGATCTGGACCAGTCACGTTTCAAATGCCAGGATTCCTTCATGGCCCAAGGCTACCTTGGCAGATACTAGAGGCTGAGAGTTTGACATTGAACTCCCAATGAAGAATGAGTTCCCCATTCAGTCTCTGCTAGCACTTGGTTTAGGCCATGTAATTAAATCAGGTGAAATTCTGTTTTCAGTGTCTCTTAGTAAAGCCTAAAGCTGTCAAGAGGGCAACCTTCCATCTGTCACCTGGCTGGGGCTGCAGCTGCCCTTGAGAGCTTCGGGAGACAGATGCTGGACTTCTGAACCCCCAGATGTTCTGGAGCACCTCACATCTGGCTCATTTTGCTCATTCACCATTCCTGCCAGGTCGGTGGCTTTGACCCCTAGGCCAGGCCCCAGAACCCTCAAAGCAGACGCTAACATTTAGTTCTTCTCAGACCCAGTCGTTACCTCTGCTCGCATCTGTTCTTGGTGTCAGCTTAGAGCTGAGCTGTGCTCATGGCTTCACCCGAGGGAGCAGCTACAGCCACCTAAGGACAGTGACAGCCCAGAACACGACAGCGCTGCATATGGAAACCACTTATATTATATCCCTTGATCTGCCTAGGGCTGACTCATCTGTGCTGGCCAAGTGGAAAGACAGAGTGATGGCTGGTCCTCCCCTAGGAATATAGGGTACCCTGCCTCTCCCTCCCCAAGCTCTCACACATCAAAACCCGAACCCAAAGCCATTCTGAGAGCATGCATGTAACTCTTGGCTGCATTTCCCTGTTAAAGCTGACATCTCTTCTTCGCACCAAACTTCCCAGGTAGCTTGGAGTGCAAGCAGGAAGGAGGGGAGCAAGGTGAAGTTCAGACAGTCCAGCATCATCCGCCTACACCATGGTAACATACACAGGTCTCTTAATTGCTCCCAGCCTTGCATTCTTCATCTATGAAATGGATTTAAAACTAGCTCTTGGAGCTGAGGAAGTTGCTAAATGGTCAAGGATGCTCACTTGCAAACCTGCTGGCCTGAGTTCAATTCTCCAGAATCCAAAGAAAGGCGGACACAAGGGTGGAACACATATCTGTGGCCCTTCCATCCCTACAGTAATGGCCAGGGCCAGGAGACCCAGCTAGACTGGTGGACAGGAAGTGAAGAGGAAAAAAGACCCAACAAAAAACACAAAGACAAAAACAATGGAGAAGCCACAGGATGGGAGGAGACAAACACCCGGAGGTTGTCCTCAGACCTCCATTATGGGTGCTGTGACACACACACACCCATACACACATATCATACACATCTCATACATTCACACACACGCACACACACACTGAAAACAACAGCAAAACTCACTCCCATTTCTTAAAAGTTTCTGTGGAGATGGAAATAATAGGTAAAAACAAAATAAGGCACAGCGTTTGCTACATGGTAAGCTCTCAATAAACGTTCATGGTGCTTAAGCAGGCGCATGTGATTATTGATTGTAGGTACCTACAAAGCCACACCTCGGAGTCACGTCCCAGCTCGCAAAGTCTTTGTGTTCAGATGAACTCCTTTTGTGTGAAGGGTTGTGATGCACTTAGCTAACATGATGTCTTCAATTTCATTTGGAGAGAAAGTGATGCATAGGGTATTAAGTTTGCTCTCCCACAAAGGCAAAGCAAAGGTGTGGTGAGACTGTAATTATAAAATCAAAGCCAGCAGGTAGTCATTGAGGTTTTACAATGCTCCAATCACCGAGGTAGGCAGTGGGTAAAAGGGATGCCAGCCTCTCCCTTTGTCCTGAACAGCAAAGAAATGAGTTGGGGAGATGTTTAAATAGGCACATGACAGTAGACTGTCACCATTTTTTCTGCCTCCACACGCACAATACGCACGGTCAGGTAATCTCTCTGGTTGCTCCCAGTGGTTAGCAGGAGACACAGACCTCATAGGACCCATCAGGGCTGTCTGCAGTAGGCTGGAGGATCGAGCCAGGGCCTGGTTACTTGGTCACTTCTCACCACCTTGACCATCACGTCCCCAGTGTGTGGTTCTCAATCAGAGGACATTTGGCCAACGTCTGGAGACATGTTAGATGGTTGCACCACATGCCATCTGAGAGGGGTGGCGCTGTGCATCCTATGGCTGCCAGGACAGCACCTCCCAATAGAAGTGTCTGCTTCAAGATGCCAGGAGAGGCTTGGGGACATGGCTCAGTGGGTAAAGTGTGTACCATTCAAGTGTGAGGATCTGATTTCTGGAATCTCTAGTACCCAAGTCAACATGCTGGGCATGGTGATGTATGGCTAGAATCCCAGCAGCGGGGAGGTGGACGCAGGGAATTCCTGGGGCTTGATGGCCAGCCAGTCTAGTCAAGCCAGTGAGTTTTTGGGTCAATGAGAGACCTTGCCTCATAAAAAAAGGTGAAGTATGATATTGATATTGATATGATACTGATATTGACCTCTGGACCACCACTAATCATGTGCACCTGTACATATGATCACCCATGCATATAAAAACATGCGCACAGACCACAAACACTGCGTGCACACATACGCACACGATGGCCACAGCACTAAAGCTGCCATGGTATTCTGCTGTCACCAATGTCCTCTGTCACCATCGTCCCGTGTTGTTAGGCTCATCGATGACACAGACTTCATGATTATGTTAGCTTATGAGGTAAGAGAGACTTTACTGATGACTGGGAGTTGAGCCTGATTCTTTTTTAAAAGTATTTTTATTGTTTTGCTTATTTATTTATTGATTGATTTTTCAAGCACAGAGATAGAGATAGATAGATAGATAGATAGATAGATAGATAGATAGATAGATAGATAGATAGAGACAGAGAGAACAAGAGTACCAGGACCACCACCTTGTGGGTCTGGCTTATGTGGGTCCTGGGGAATTGAACCTAGGGCCTTAGGCACTGGAGGCAAGTGCCTTAACTGCTGAGCCATCTCTCCAGCCCAAGCCTGAATTCTTTTGGGCCATTATGGGAAGGTCCCAATGGGGTGTTGTGAGAGGGAGACATGATCAGAGTCTGAGTGGGAGACCTGAGACCACAGAAGCAGAGGGTTGAGGAAGAGGAAGGAAGCTAGCATCCTTGGGAAGCTGAGGGGAGGGGCTCTCATGGAATTTACAAGTCCCATGCATGTTGGGATTTAAGCTCAGTGAGACTGGCTTTGAATTTCTCTCTCTCTCTCTCTCTCTCTCTCTCTCTCTCTCTCTTGCTGTGTGTGTGTGTTCACATGTGTAGGCATACATTACAGGTGCACTTGTAGGTGTTTGGGGGGCCAGAGCTTAACATGGGTGTCTTCCTTGATTGCTTTGCCATTCCTTTACTGAGTGGAGGTCCTTCACTTGAACTGAGAGCTTGCTTATTTGGTGGGTCTCTCTAGCCAGCCATCTTGTCCCAGAAATGCCAACTCTATCTCCTGCCATGCCCGCCTGACATTTATGGGTGCTGGGGATCTGAACTCTGGACCTCACACTTGTATAGCTAGGGCTTTATCCACTGAGCCATCTCCCTCCCCAGCCCCATGACTTTGAATTTGTAGGCACCTAAACTAAGAGGTAATGAACGGTTGTGGTTTCAAGCTGCTAGCTGTGCTGGGGTCATGTGCTGCAGCAGGAGTCTGAAGCTAATAGTCTTCAACATGTAAGTCAGATGAGGTTTCTCTGTTCAGAGCTCCCGGGGTGGTTTTCCATTGTTCTTGGGGATGAAAAGTCTAGGTGGTGGCTGCAAAGCTCTCTATGATCAGGCACATGCTGTTTCTTTGGGCACAATCGCCTTCTCCCTTTTTTAAAGGAAAATGTCAGATATCTATTCAAAAGTTGATTCCACTGCCTGCTATGCCTTCGTGTATCATAAACTAGTTTTCATGTTCACAAACTCCTGGTCCGTCCTGTTAAACTGCCCAGGTTAGATCCCATCCGTATTCTTTGGATGCCTTCAACCTTACATTCTTTCATTCACCAGCATTTCAGGACACATGGCTAACAGATTGAAGCTACCCTTATGTGAAACAATCATTTTCGTACATCCCCCCCACCCACAAATAATAGTAAGAGACATCTTTTAATATTATCAAGCCTCTTTTTCTGTTGTACCTGACCTTGTTTTCCCTTGTTTTTTTTGGGTGACAACCCATAACCAAGCCTTTACACAGCCTGGGAGCCCATCCCCTGGTTAGTCACGTGGTTCAGACTCTCCCTTTCGAAGAAAAAGACTCAAACATCACCTCTGTGTTAGGGAAGAGACGCAGGAGAGCAGGTGCTCTGGGAGCCTGTGTTGCCACTGCACTGGTCCCTTCTGTTCTCCCTTTGTGTCCACACTTTCTTCAGTTATAGCCCTGTCACTTGTCACCCAATCCCTCACAAAGCATCTTGGTGTTCAATAATATGCTATTGCTGATAGTTTGATCAATATTTTCCAACCCTTCAATTCTGCCAGGATTGAGCTCGAAACTCCCATAATCTGGTAAATTATTCCTTATTTGAGTCTTAGTTTCTCTTCCAGGCAACAATAGGTACAAGTTCCTGCATATGTATATATTAGGCACCATGGCAAGAGATTTGTGCACATGTAAATCCTCTTTTGTCACCATGGAGACCATCACATACTTGATCTAGAACATTTGGAAGACTGAGGCGGAGGTGGGCAGAATTCTAAGGTACCTTCTGGCACCCAAGATTCCTGGCTCCGGCTGTATCCCATATACACATTACTCAGTAATCCTATCAAATTTTAAGGCAATGGCAGGAAAGGATTTTTTTTCAGATGTATTTAGGATATTAAATCAGATGACTTTAAGATAGGAAGATTTTCCAGAGGATTTGACCTGTCAGTGTGAGTCAAGTTGTCAGAGATCAGGTGAAGTCAGGACTCAGTGGTCAGGGGTGTGATGCCAGAGACCCACTGTCCATGGCTTTGAGGACTGGAGAATGGAGGCTTTGAAGATATTGACCTTGATTAGACTTGAATAGAAAGCTTTGATTTTATTTCCATACACATATATGAGTTCAACGTTACAAAATTACATTTAATGAGGAACAGCACTGTGCCAGGATCTGCCATGGTGGCTTTGTATAGCATATTTTATTTACACCATTTCTAGAGGAGAGTAGTGACGCTCAGGTGGGTGCTGGGGGCTTGTCTGGCACCACGTATCTCATGGTATCACAAGTGGGATTTGACAGTGTTTCAAGCATATGTGAGCTCGCATTGGGGCGCCTTACTATTTTTTGGTGAGGTTCAGTGGAGAGATTGAGACAGACGTGGACTTCTGACCTTTATCTTTTTAGTATCAGATCTTCAAAGTATTGGGAATATTTCCAAATCACCCTCCAATATGCCCAAGTCTAGGCCTTATGACGACTGAGACCTGATAGGGCACTGAATTCCAAAGCTGGATTCCAAGTCAAGACTAATCATCCCCAGGTCAACCCCATGCGATTAACCTCAGGGATGCCTCTGGGCTTATTATCTCAAAAGTAAAAGAAGAGATTTGGACTGGACAATTTGTAAGATGCTTTACACTGTTTTTAGACAGGGTGATCTAGAACTCACTGTGTAGCTCAGAATGGCCTTGAATGCATGGGAATTCTCTTGTCTCAGCTTCCCAAGTGCATTAGGTCATGGACTTGAGAAACACAGAATAGTACTGACCAAAAAACCAACTTTCTTTCTCGTCTGATGGGCCACTGTGTGATGAGATGTTCTTACCTGCTTCAAAGCAGATGGCTGACCTGTAGTATATTCTAGATATGTTAGTTGTTTTTTCCTTTGACTTAATCAAAAAATGCCCTCCCTTGGGGCAGGGGTAAAATCATGGAACTTTAGCAGATTAAAGGTCAGAAAGTCAATGTTTGTCTGTCCCGGTCCAGTGTAACCTGGTGGATGGAAGGTAGACAGAAGCAGCTCCACCTGTGACAACATTTTGCAGAGAAAGGAGACTAAGTTCCTCTGTTTGAACTTGGTAATATTTAAATAGCAAAACCTTAGTTTTCTACTGCAGATTGCATTCAACGGGGAGAGATAAATTATAGTTTGATGGCCGCCGGAGGTGGGGGAGAATGAGTCTTTCCCACAGTGTGAATATGATGGTCTTAGTTATACAAGAAATAAATTAAACAGACAGAGATGTCCATATTACCACCACCAAAGGGCACACATTAAAAAAGAATGAAAGAACACAGTATCTTTGAATGTCTCTTTCGTATCCACCTACCTCAGCAATACAAAATCCCAAATGGCATGTTGAGGATCAAAATTAAAAAAAATTAAAGATCATAATTCCATTGCCATACCATATGTTATTAATGTCTGTCAACACTGTTTAGCCAGCAACTGCTGACAGTTCCATATTTGCTATCTAAATACATCATAAATAAATCAGTAATGAACCGCTTTGGTAAACCTTCCTCACTGATTGGAACTACAGATGGAGTAAACAAACTCTGCTAAAAGTATAGACAACTGTTTAATGTCAAAGACAAAGTCACACTGTTATTTGACAAACCAGAAATGAAAATGGGATGGTACTGCAGGAAAGGAAAATTGCTGAGACAGAGCGAAAAGGAGTCGAGGAAGGATGAATATAGAAATATACCAGTTGGAATTCAGTGTGTACAGAAGAAGTCCCAGGGAAAGGAGACATAGGACCCAGAGGGTGAGCTGCCCATTCCTGGTTTCCAGATGGTGGGTTGGTATGATTAAGTCTGGATAATTTCTTTTTTGAGGCAGGGTCTCACTCTAGCCCTGGGTTGGCCCCAAAACTCACTACTATCCTCTACCTCAGCCTCTTGAATGCTGGAGTTGAAGGTGTGAAAGACTAGCTACATCTGTACAATTTATGAATATTGAGCCTCACTGCAGATGTGGCAATAAGCCCATGGCTTAAGTTCACCACCCTTGCAAACTTTGCTAATGCAGGTGTGTGAAATCTTGTGCCATTCAGAGCCGAGTGCGTTAGAATTGAATCAGAGAATGCTGAACCCCAGAGTTTTTGTCTGTCTGTTCTCAAAAGTGAATAACTCCCTGAATGCTTCTGAGCAGGCACCACAAAGGGAAGATCACCTCTGGGTGCTGGATCAGACACAGAGACCAGGACTGTTTGAATTCAATCTTCCCAGGCTCTCCCTTATGAGCCAGCGTCCCTGGGTATAAGGGGCAGATGCCAGCTGACTGCATTGGTGTCTCCTGGCTTTTCTATCCAAGGTGGTATGCCAATTAAGAGCCTCACTAGGCACATATTCTAACTTTTTGAAAGTATAATTTCATAGCAGATTCTTAATATGCCTCTGGGATGTCAAGTGCCCCTGAGTAAGACCTACAGAAATTTTATATTGTTCTCAGAACAGACAATATTGATAAAAGAGAATTCCTTTCATTCCCGAACGGGAAGGGAACTCTTAAAGTTGTCTATTAATCCCCCCTGAGCTGAACAAGCCTCTTCTTTATTGTCAGCGCTTTGGAAATTCTTTTGATCTGCGGCATAAGGAAATTTGTGAGCCTAGCAGAAGGCAGGGGGCATTGATGGGGTTCGAACAGCGGCGGCTGATTTCATAGCAGAGCCTGACAGAGGTCTTTTGGGTAATGGTCTGCCTGTCCAACATGGGCCTGAGCGAGGTCTCCTTGTTACATCCTCCCAGCAAGCCATCCGCGATGCTCTCAGCACAATAAATAGAA
Organism: Zapus hudsonius; assembly: GCA_004024765.1. Classification (NCBI taxonomy): domain Eukaryota; kingdom Metazoa; phylum Chordata; class Mammalia; order Rodentia; family Dipodidae; genus Zapus; species Zapus hudsonius. The sequence goes on along the minus strand of PVHP010020924.1, from coordinate 20,485 downwards.
TGCATCATTCGAGTGGGAACATTAATCTACAGGCTCCTTGATCCTAAGTCACCTGCACTTAGGTCTGCAGACACAATGCCATAAAATCTGCTTGGAGCACGTGGTGTGCAGAAGGGGAGGGATTTCATGTACAATACTAGGTGCATAAGAGTTTACCTGCCTTCCAAGGCTGTTAGGAGCATTCATAGCTGTGGGTTGTTTCAAGTTTGAAGAGATCCTTTCTTGGTCTTTCTATGAAACAATGCCATGAGCTAGTCTGTGGTCTGGGAAGTGCCAGCAGCTAGCAAAGGAGGGCTTGTTTTGGGTCACCATCCTGGTAAACTGAGGTTCTAAAACCTTGGGGACAATGTAAACTCAGTACAAAAGTTAGGCTGGGAAAATGGCTCAGTGGGTGAAAATACCTGCACCCCCCCTCAAGTGTGACCAACTGAGTTGGGTTGCCCAGAGCCCAGTAAAGACAGACATAATAGCGTGGGAGTCTGTGACCTCAGTGCACCTATGATGACATAGGAAATGGGAGAACCCCAGAAGCTATGCTGACCCTGCCTCCAACAAGGTGGAAAGTTGTCCTTTGTCAGGCATGACTCACACACATGAACACACACACACACACACACACACACACACACACACACACACAGAGTTCCGGCTAGAAGCAGGATGCAGAAGTGCGTGGACAGTGACGACCACTTGAATCCTAGAGCCTCATTCATTTCCCTACACGGCCTTTGCCAACACAGCTATTGTCAGCTTGCCTAGGTGACACAGAACTCTGGCATAATTCAGGAATAAAATCACCATCAGCTGACTGAGGGCTTAAGAGCAGAAATTGCAAGTGTGGATTTGCCATTGATGACACATTGCAGAATTCTGGTGGCAGAGCACCCTTCACCCCTTATTTCCCTGGATTTTTTCTTTCACCAGGAGATCTGTGTCTCCCAGGGTTGGGCTGCCTTTGGCCCAGCCACAGGGTGCTCCTCTGTCTATATGCTCTTCCATATAGACATATATATGTCTTCCCTCTCATCCCCGACACGGCTCCTCACCTTCCTGAGTGCGACAAAGGCTCAGAGAGTGATAGAGACTCGCAAAGACAGTGGGAGGAGGTGAGGACTGTTCACTTACAAAGCTGGAAATCACAGCTCTCCCTGGGTCTTTGCACAGATTCTCTGTGAGGTCACCAGCTGCACCAACCTGTGATTAATTCCACAGTGAGCCTCAGCACTCTGGACATCCACGATGGACATTACCAAGCCGAGTAGGGCTGGTCCCAGGGCACAGCCTTTGCTTAAGCCACAGAGGGAGTTTCTATGTTGTGTGGTCCAGGTAGAGCTGGGCCCAGGGCTCATCTAGCCCTTCATCATGATCCAATTAGGTCAAGCAATTAATTCCCCTGATGCCACATGTCCCCATCAATTCTCCAAGCCCCCTTAACCACCACCTTCCAAAGTTTGTTTCTCAGAGCGACCCCCAAAACCCACCCTGGAAGGGTTAACGGGAATGAGTGACAACCTTTCAGTGTGATTTACAACGGGGAGCCCTGTAGTGAAACCGGAACTTGATGGATGATGGTGAAAGTCGGAGACTAACCATAAATCATGTCTTTGAATCACTGACAGAGATAAAGGAGAGAAAGGAGAGGCTGTGGCATTGACATTCACTCTCCCAATAATGTACATTGACTAGTTACAATGCGGAGCCTTAATTAAAAAAAGGCAACTCGAGGTATTCACCTCGGTGGGGAGATGCTAGTTCTTGGGTTCCTGCGCTTTGAGCAGGCTAGCCTGAGCGTGAGCCTCCTTCTAGAAGGTCACGACCACAGGCAGCAGGCATCCAGTGTGAAAGACACCAGGCTTCCTTCCCACAAACATCCCATGCTGTCGGGGCACAAGGAAGCAGGTGAGGAGGAGAACCTAGCTATCGTGCTTGTCCTGGGAGGCCGAGCCTCCAGAAGGGATTCATTGAATGCCAGCCCACTGCCTGCGCTTCTCACCACAAAGCCACCCAGATCAGATCAACGCAGCGTTGGAGGAGGCTGGATGACACACAGAGGGTGAGCGATAGCACCCATGTTCTGGAGTGACAGCTGACTCTCTCTTCTCAGGCCAGGCGAGGGAGGCAGACTTCTCTTGGTCTCTCAACTCAAGACAGGTCTACTTTTAGCTCAGGCAGAGATGAGCTTTCCTGTGGTGGGTGGTGGAAGCAACCTCAGATGTGCTTCTTCAGCACAATAAATGTGGACTGAGCACCTGCCAGGCCCTAGGCATTCAGACTCCATGAGCGTAGGCAAGAACAGTTGAGTGAGTGCCCATCTTAATTCATTACGTTGAAAGAAGTATTTACTTAACATCATTTATGTTCTAGGCTTGCTGTGGGTTAGATTTGGAGACTATAAACTTGAAAGACACAGACTTGGTCCCAGGCCACATCTTGATTATAATGTCACAGGGAGGCAAATGTCATACAAGAGGTATGGTATCTCACAAGTGTTATGGGCACTACGAGAGGGGGAGATGAGGAGCCAGGGAAGAGAGTCAAGGAATGAGAACACAGTCCCTCAAGGACACACACTCTCATCCTATGGGACTGTGAATGTGCACATGTCTGGAGCCTCGGTCAGCACAGGACAGAGGGTTATCAGGACAAGAAGGTGGGAAGAGGAGACTGGAAATATTTTCTTATTCTTTTTTTCTAAATCATTGGACACTCTGTGTGTGTGTGTGTGTGTGTGTGTGTGTGTGTGTGTGTGTGTGTGCGCGCGTGTGCTAAGAACCCAGGGCCTATGCATGCAAGACAAACACTCTACCACTGAATATGTGTCTCCCTGTGACATTATAATCTCCATGGGAACTGGGACTATGTCTGTCTCTTTCTCTTTCTATTGCCCAAATCTAGTACTTATTTATTTAAGAGAGAGACAGAAAGAAAGAGTATGGGCATGCCAGGGCCGCCTGCCACTGCATACAAACTCTACAGCGATAGGCCACTTTGTGCACCTGGCTTTACATGGGTGCTAGGGAATTGAACCCAAGCCCTCAGGCTTTGTGAGTGAGCATCTTTAACCATTGTACCATCTCTCCAGCCCTCTACTGGCCAAAATGAGCCAACAGCATGCATGCCTAGAACACAATGATATTAAATAAATATTTCTTTCAATATGATGAATTAAGATGGCTACTCAGCCGTCCCCAGATTATTATTAGTTTTTTAAACAATCTTGACATATAAGTCTGACTAGCCTTGGACACACTGTTAAGTCCAGGCGGGTGTCAAATGTTCCATCCTCCTCTCCTCATTTGTGAAACTCTTCTTCACTCTGAACCTTGGTCATAGGTTTTCCCATTCATAAAACTAAGCTAATAATAGTATCCCCTTGAGGGCTCATTGTGGGCATAAAGTGGCTTTAGCACTGACTGGTTACAAACTGGTTAACAGCCTTGTGGTACTTTTGATTGTGAAAATGAATCTATGTCCTGGTCCCATTCCTCTTGAGTTGATTAGACTAAAACCAAATCAACACAAACCCCAGAAAACCCAAAGAGAGAAAAGATGAAGGGGAAAAAAAAAGAATATTTATCAGTACTGAAACGTGTGTGGGTGTGTGTACGTGTGTGTAGGTGCACTTGCTGGTGTGTATGTAACATTGCTTCTCCTTAAAGTGTGGCATCTCTTTGTATCTATGGCAGACTTCCTCATAGTATTTCCTGTTCAGTACCTGCAAGACCCAGGGAGCAAATGTTAAGACAAAAGGAAAGCAGAGTTTTAATAGACAGATGTGGAGTTCCTCTGGAAACCATTCCACTGAAGGCCACTCGTAGGAAAAGAAAGAAACCAGTTATGTTTGGCTGAGGCTGACCATGACCTCTTTAAACCCGTATCCACTACATATGATACCATTGTAGATATATGCGCCCTTGATTAACTGCCTATATAATATAATACATATATTGTATATTATGTAATAAAACCTTGTATATGATTTGTAACTACATCTGCATAATACATATATGTATCATTTGTATGTGCATATACTAAAAAAAAATACAAACACCCCAGAGGGACCAATAAAAGTTATGTCTTTCTAGGGAAGTGCTGTACTGTTCTTAATCTTCTGTGTTTCCTGAGCTGCCAGGAAGGTTGCCCATTGTCCCTGGCATTGGCTAACAGAAGTAAATAGTGGTGTTTAACCATTCACGATTCATCCCATTAACTTGAAGGACAAATTGCTACATATACACGAAACCATCCTTTGGACGTCCTTGAAGGAAGGTATGGTAGGAATTCCGCTCCAGCCAGGGTGATGCCCACAATTCATTTTATAGAAGTAGAAGAATTGAGGGGAAATCTGGGCTCATCTCTGGAAGAAATGTGGGGTTGGAATCCAGTGTTCAGCTACCTTGAAGCTTTTATGTTGGTTTTGAACTTCCCATACATTAAAAATGGCATCATCTATCAATCTTACAGTTACGTGTCACTTATGAAAATCTACTGAGTATTGTTTTCATCTCGCCTTACAACAAGTGGAGCAGCCTCATGAATACTGAATAGTTCTGGAGACACAGCGCGTCTTTTATTTTTAAAGGTCTCCACAGTTTGGAATGTCAGGATTTCTTTGTTGGGAGCAGCACCTTTGCAGACCCAGTGGGCTTTCTTGTTCAGTTTCCGTTCTGCCCAGGAGGAAGAGGAGTGTCACTTGGAGTCACTAGTGGGACTCTGCCTTTTGTCACTTCCTGCTTTTGAACCCTATCGGTGGAAGTCATTAGTGGGGGGGGGACTGTGAGTTCCAGGGGGTGTGGTTATTCAGACATGATCTGGCTAGCAGGCAACTTGGGGAGCAACCTATGGTACCAGTTACTCTAGTAGTCTGTTCTCATCATTGTGTTGATTTGATGAGAGAGAAAGAGAGAGCGAGACAGAGAGAGAGAGACACACACACACAGAGAGAGAGAGAGAGAGAGAGAGGAAAGAATAAGATGGACATATGGATACACAAAAAAGAAAACATTTAAGAATTGCCGTGTGGCTATAAGTGCATTCGACTGGACTTTCTCTTTGAAGTGTCCACCCGACATTCATTTATTCCACAAAAATATCCTAAGCAGTGATTTGATGTTGCACCATGAGAGTTTAAAAAAGAGAATGCGTCCCTGCCCATGAAGACCTTCCATTGTCAAGGCAGGAGGGGACAATGGTGACTGATACGCGTATGGCCCTGACTAAATGTCAGGAATTTCTCTACCCACTGTATTTATTCTAAGCACTGTGCCAGTAAGAACACATTTCATTCTTACAATATTCCTATGGGTTAAATATTCAAGTTTTACAGAATATTGCCTCTCAGGGGCCCAAAGAAGAAGAACAAAAGTCAATGTCCAAATCCCTCGTGGCCCCATCAGCTTCCTCTCTGCTGTCCACGTGGACATGTGCCCTGAAGTTGCTCAGCCCACACCTCTCCCAACAGCTTTACCTCATCCTGTCTGCCTCCTGCAGCCATTTGACCTCACTGGATTAATATAACAGAGACCCCAAAACTGAATGGCTTTGCTCTGAGAAACTCAAGAAAAAAACATGACTATATTCTTTTCCTGTTACTCTCCTGATCTCTGATTTTAGCAGAGTAGGAGGAGATTTTCTATCTTCATGTGCCTTGTCTTTATCCCAAACATAGGCAACGGGTGGCTTGCAGATCTTGTATGACCCACTGAAAATGGCACAAACACTTCTAAGCTGTGGGTATTTTGGGGAAAATAATGTCAACTCTTTCCATTTCATCATTCTCATCTGAAAGATGGTGATGATCACATTTCCTTATAGAAATCTTGTGAGGATAAAACACGGTAATGTATAGAAATGACTGGCAGGTAGCAGACATATACCTTAAAATATTTACATATTTATAGCACTTGCTACTTAGTTTGGGTGACCATTTCATATATAGACACACATATCTGTATAACATTTATTAAAGTATGACTTTTGGGGGGAATGTGTATGTGGTGTGCATGGATATATATATATGCATGTTTGTATGTGCGTGGGCACAGTGTGTGAGGGTAGTTGTGCATGTGTGTGCACATGTATGTAGAAAACAGAAGTTGGTGTTGGATGTCCTCTTCCATTGCTCTCCAGATTATTTTTTGGGACAGGTCCTCTCACTGAACCCAGAGCTCACTGATTAGACTAGCCAGTTGTTAAACCCCAGGGAGGCATCTGTCTCTGCCTCCTCAGTGCTGGGATTATAGGCACGTGCTACTATGTCCTGGAGTTCACATAGGTGCTGGGGATCGAACTTAGATCCTCAGGCTTACATAGCAACAACTTTCCCCGATGAACCATCTCTCTAGCCCCATCACGTGCATCTTCATCAATATATGTTGTGTGTATATTTGCCCAATGGACTGGCCACACACACACACACACACACACACACACACACACACACACACATCATCATCATCATCATTATCATTATCATATACATATAGAGACCTGTTTTTCCCATTGATGCATCAGCACCAAACCCTAAGAATTCTTGTATGTGTTCTTTCCATATCAGAATCCTTGCAAATTTCCATTGCCTATCAGGTACATTTCACGAATCTAAAAAGATAGCATTGAGAAGTGTGGAATTCCCATCCCAAGGTTTTCCTGTCCAGGGGAAATCAAAATGAGCAGCCATCTCGAGGGAATAGGCAGCTCATGTAGATGTCACCCTTCACAATGAAAGCGGTGTGAACTTTAGAGAAATGGTCCCCTGGCCCTCAGTTAAGAGCAAAGATTCACATCAGGTACTTCGGCGTGAGTCTTAGATTTAGGGCTGGGGACGGTGCGTGGGTGCCACGATGGCTGTGGTGATGTATGAGTGGCCCTCCCCTCCCCTTAAGAAAGGCAGAGAGAGATGGCATCAGGACCATCATGCAAAGCGGCATTAAAATCGTGGGAGCATTTTGGGTCTCATGAATTTCGAGCAGAGAACTGTGGGCATGAACACGACAGCTATTTGTCCTGACAAACTGCCTGGTCTGATGGATTAAATACCCCGATCACAGCCCACGAACCTTCAGGTGCTGGGGCGGCAGCATCCTGAGCTGATTTCGGTGGCACTTCTCACCCATCTGATGATCTATGAGGAGAGCAGCTTCCGGAGGTGATGGTCTGAAGGGAGATCTTAGGGGAGCCCTGGTGGCCAAGGTTGCAGACTGGCCACATTCTTATGTTCCCTGGGGACAGCCCCGCCCTTTCCACTGAAATCCCTTCTCCCAGAAACACTCCTGAAAAAAATGATTGCGTCAGGGCTAGAGAGATGGCTTAGTGGTTAAGGTGCTTGCCTTCAAAGCCCAAGGACCTGGGTTCGATTCCCCAATTCCCCAATTCCCCTTCTCCCCCACTGTGAAGCCAGATGCACAAAGTGGTGCATGCATCTGGGGTTCATTGGCAGAGGCTAGAGGCCAGGGGCACCCATTCTCTCTCTCCCTCTCTCTCTCCCTTCTCTGTCTCTGTTAGCAAATAAATAAATTAAAAATCTGCTTGTCTAAAACACACCATTTACCTCCCTTTTCCATCAGTGTTTCCTGTCCTTTTACCTTAAAAAACAACACAAAAACCTGCCCCAAGATCTTCTCCACCAAAAGCAGCCATGGGGCGGGCTCTGGAGATATTTCAGATTTCCGTAGGCTCGCAGCCTGTCCGGTGCTGAAATCCTCCATCTGCTCGGGGGACCACCCAGCTCGAGTGAACCACATCTGACAACACGGCTCTGCTTCCTTCCAGAACTCCTCACACAGTTATTCTTGGAGAAAAGGTAAAGTAAATAGCGAGCCTACTGCTCACTGCGGCAGAAACAAAGCCCTGTCTGGCCATTCATCAAGGCTGGCGACACTGGTGTGCTTTAAACACAGACACCTCTCCCATTACAGCTTTAAACGATAACACGATATTATATCAGAAATGACAAATGGCACGTTGTGGGGGGGGGGGAGCAACCTACACCCGATCGATTTCGGCTCAGGAGGAAGAACCATCTCGAACGTATTGACAGAGAGAGCAAGAATTCTCATCACACTGCAATGTTTCCTCGGTGTTGTTAGAACCAGAGGCCAACGATACTCATTTGGGCGTGACATTTTTTTCCCCAGCGCTCTGTAGCCCCCAGGCAAGCGGTGAATGTCAAATCATTATCACTGTCCTGTATCTATGCCATATTGGATTCTAAGAAGCTCAGGCCTAGGAAATTGATTAGGTACTTTCTTCGGTAGCTTAAAACTCATTTTGGCTGCGTACACAAAGGCAGGGCTCCTGTTAAAAGCACCAGGCTCAATGGAAATGGCAAAGGTATAATTAGCAAGATGATACCCCAGGGTGTTCTCTCTATCTGCTCCCAAAATCTTCTTCGTTTTTTAAGATCCTACTACACCTGCCCACTTCCAGCCCCCAAGAGGGGCCAGGAGCTCCTGTTCAGATTACAAAGAAGTGGCTCCTCTCAAGATGATGAATGGGGGAAGATTGTTCACTCATCCACCGCATCCCTCCCTGTGCTGTGTGTAGTGATGTCACACGGAGAAGGGGTAAGGGGCTCACAGCAAAGGCAGTGACAGAGGAAAAGTGGATGGATGAATGTCTCCATGCAGGTGGAAAGAAGCCATCGTTAATATCAGGACGACCTGGCTTTGCGTGCTGCTCTAAAACTGTGCAGGAGCAAGGATGTGAGCAGAAACCTTCCAAGAAAAGTGACGCATACGTGACAATATGCTCTTTCCTTCTGGGAGCTGATGTGCTTGGCTCCAAACCTTTGTACTGTTACCTGCAAAGTCTTATGAAGAACACAGGCTCCCAGAGCATTACCCAGAGGGTTTCTCATTCGGGAAGTCGGAGATGTATATCATAGAGAAATTCTTTATGAAATTTTGATTTGTTTTTTCATTGAATAACAATGGCTTAAGCCAAAGGTGTTTGATTCCTAGCTCTTGTGGTATAAAAACCCCTGCCATGGTCAACTAAGCAAACAACTAATGAAGCTGGAAAGAGACACCCAACGTCAGGTCTGGGGAGGATACAAGCTGGCTACGGTTCATTACTACTTTCAATGGAAGGAAAATATGAATGAAGTTAGAAAGAGCACGTGATAGGGGATGCCACATCCTCGATGCTCAGAAGGGCAGAGGAGACATCAAAAACTGCAACAAAAGGGGCCAAGGAGGTGGCTCAGTGGAATAAAGCACTTGCAATACAAGCATAAAGACCTGAGTTCGAGCACCCAGGTAGGTGCTGAGTGCATGTGACAAGCTCCCTGTAATCCCAGCACTCAGGAAATAGCCCAGGGCAAGCCAGACTAGCGATTCGGCAAGCTTCAGGTTCAGGTAAGGACCCTACCTCAGGAAATTGGGGTGATGAAGAAAAATACCTCCTGTCATCCTCTGCTCTCCACATGATTACACACACATGTGCATTTACATACATGTGAACATGAATGCATGCAACACACACACCACACACACACACACATCCACCACACACACACCACAAACATACACACACACATACACACCACACACACACCACACAGACACATCACACACATGCAAACACATACACACCACACACACACACACACACACAGAAAGTGCAGCAACAGAGCTGAGAGAAGTCTTCTATGTCAGTAAGAAACCCACTTGTGTGCCAGGTCCTAGGGTGCAGCCCGTTCTCCATCTTGAATTACGAGAGCCACGACAAAGAAACAAAGGTTAAGAGTCCATAGAACCACTGTACTCTGATGATAAAAGTGAAATGGCATCATTAAAAAACCCTTAATTAAACAACTGTTTCAGATAAGGGTTACTAATTAGTGTTACAACCATTAAGTGAATGGTTGTTGGCTTGTAAGACATCCATTTAGTGAGAAGGTAGAGCCATAAAGATGACCTTCTGGTGGCCAGAGGGGGAGTGGATAGTGAAACGACACAGACAGATGGTGGGTGATTTGTTTAGATGTACCTGTGATATGTTCAGGATTCTTTCTTTTAAAAACAAACACCTCATGTTCGCTGTGAAGACCTAAGGTTGGTGCATCCCTCCTCTGCTGAACCCAAGAGGTTAGGGCACCCCTGTCTACTAGGGACAGAGAGGCAAGTGGAAAGGCAACAAGAATCTACCAGAGAAATCTTCAATGAGTCTGGTGTGTGAAGCGGGGCCTGTACTAGACTTTGAGAGGCTCATTCATCCTGGATTTGTTGATTATTTGATCAATGCTGCCGAAGCAAATGTCCAGTGCAACTGAAGAAATAAGAATATGACCTGGTTATTCAAAAGTTCAAAAATGGTGGGGCATGCCTGATACAGGAGAACAAGGAGAGCCTGGGCTACAATACACTAAAAAGATGTTTAAAATGTTGAAATGGAAAATACACGTTGGTGACTGGAAATGCCAGGTTATGTAATAGCATGCACATTATGGTCTCGTTTTGTTCATAAATATACCTGCATGCATACACATTATATATATAATTTTTTATTTTATTATATATATGCACACTATATAATATATATGCACACTATATATAATAATATGTGCACACTATATATAACAATATATATTGTGTGCACATGTGTGTGTAAGGAGCATAAGACAGCTCTGCCTATACACACACTAAGATATTAATGGTCACAATCTTTCAGAATAAGATGTTTTTATTTTTTATGTTTTTGGTTTTGCTTATCTCTATTTTCTAATATTTTTAAGTACATACATTTTGTTTGCTACTATTATCTTATAATCCATTTTAGATGAGATCGGGCGCGTTCAGGGTGGTAGGGCCATAGACATATAGTCTATTTTAAAAAAGAATAAAATGCTCAGGAAAAAAAACACCAAATATTCTCCCCTCCCCTTTTTTCTCTCTTCCTCTCTTCCCTTCTTTTCTCTTCTCCCCTCTCCTCTCCACAGGACACCTTAACATTTAGAACAAGAAAATCAAATCGATTCAGCTCTGTTCTGGTCTCATCCACCACTGAATTCCAATGAATGTGGTCCACACGGGTACACAGTAGGCATCCAGCATGTGCTTGTTGGCCGAATCAAATCCGTACATCACTTCCAATTCTCTAAGGGGTTCCGACCTTGGCACTTGAACAGGGTGGAGCCAAGGGCAGATAAGCAAGGGGGTGACTCATTGGAAGACGGGTATTATAGCGAGAAGGGAAGAGAGAAGGTAGGTAGATGGGAAATGAAGCCTCCGGCACTCACTCAGGAGGGGAAGCTACTCAAAGGAACACATTACCTCATCTTGATGTGCCATGGCTTCCTCCTTGTAGTGGGCCAGTAAGGACTTGCTTTTTCTCAGGGGAACCTCCCCAAGGCCAATAGGGAGATAGATGACCCCTAGCACCCCCACCTCAAGAGACATAGATAAAGTCTGCAGAATGGCCTCTCTCTTTCCCCTTCATTTCCCTCAAATGAAGATCCCACAACTGAGATTCTTCTGCATCATGAAAGTAAACCCTTAGCCGGACAGTTCTTTGAACTACCTCAAGCTGCAAGGAAATGATAGGCGCTTTGACTCCAGGAAATCAGTTCTAAGTGGGAGGCCCACCAATCAGCTGAGGCCTTACATATTGCCAAGAGATTTCTGAGAGGCTAGGTGTCACTTTTCAATGATGAATGTGTGTGTGTGTGCGCGCGTGCGCGCGCGCGTGTGTGATGAACCATGAGTTGGCTTCCAACTTCTCCCTTTGGGGGCATGGGCCAGACCAGGATGACTTTGATCTGAGTACCACCTTCACACAAGGCCAAAAGGAAAAGGTCACACCATGGAAATTCTTGGACTCAGACACTTGTACATTTTCAATCCATCTTGACTTCAAAGGGGTCCTGGTGCCCTGGGAGACAGACATCACGGGCGCCTCTCCCACATGTCCTTTGAATTTTTTTCGCATTATCACAGAGTGGACATGGAGGCGTGTGGAGATGCCCTGATTTTTGTTGATCTTTGTTCTCCCAGCCAGGGGAAGGGTCACTTTGTGCAGCTGCTAGGAATCTAGTCCACACTGTTCCCTGGATAACATTGAAAAATGAGCTTGAAGTCACTGCTTGCCTGCCTCTAGCTCACTGTGCCAAGTTCAAGGCGACAGCAGAGAGAACAGCTCCCTTGTCCTGGCTGGAAGGCTTCAAACAGCTCCACCCTAGCTACCTAACCATTCCAAAGGTTCTAGGTAACTTCTGTCTGTAAACATAAACAATGGTTCATGTCTGTATGTGGAGTGTTGGCACTTTGAACACAGACAGGCTCTGCCAATCTTGAGATAAGGGAATATAAAAATGATAGGGGAAACTGAGGCAGTTGGAAGTGTGGGCCTTCCTTCACAGGCATGATTTGAAATCATAGAATCCTCACTTGCATACTGGAACCTATTGAGCAAGTAGTGGGTATCATCTGTCAAGAGGGGCTGTGAATAGAAGGGGAGAGAGTCTAAGCCCCCCAAAATAGAAATATTTTTATTAATTTATTTGAGAGAGAGAAAAAAAAAGGAGAGAATGAATATGGGCACAGCAGAACTCCTGGAATTCTAGACGCATGCACCACTTTGTGCATCTGGCTTTATGTGGCTACTGGGCAGTCGAACCCAGGATGCCAGGCTCTACAAGGAAGCACCTTTAATCACTGAACCACCTCTTCAGTTCTGAGCCCCACTTCTTGGTTATCTGGTTGATCCTATGTAGGCAAGGCTGAGTCAAAGGCAGGAACAGCTGGCCTGGTATGAGCTCTGTGCAAAGCTATATTTTGTTCTGTGCTTAATCAATCTGTAAAATTGGAAAGAAACCTACATTGGCAGACAGTGACCAAGCTTTTGAAATTTCTCAGCCCTTTCTTCTACATTAAGACCATTTCGTGGGAACATTCTGCTTTAGACAAAAGGCAACTGTACCCACTCAGAGGAAGTGCCACTATTGTTTGAATTAGAACAAAGTTTGGATAAAGTCATAAATTTTACCCCTTTGCAAAAAAAAAAAAAAAAGGAATGAAAGATTGATTCCGGTAATGTGTTCTTTCTGCTGATGTGGTAACAAGATACAGCATCCGTGCCATCAACAGGCTTAGGAGAAAGGCCAACATCTTCCCTCTCTCCGTCTCTATCTTTCATCGTGGCATCTCTGAAGCCAGTGAGGTAATTAATGGAAAGCTACTCAATGCCACACAGACCTCACCCAATCATTTCCAAAATGGATGGAAATTCTATGTTTGTGCATCTACAAGATGCCTCTGCTGAGATGTGTGTTTCCTTTCAGAAGGTGTTTCTATTACAGTTAGTCAGAATACCACGTGACGTTACAGTTGCCAGGGTAACTTCATTTTTTTCAGAAAAGGAGAACAACAGAGTAAATAAGCATGTGAGTCGACTTTGGTGCTATGTAAATTCCAGTGAATCTGTTGTCGTTACCTTGATGATTACAAAAAGCTGGTATTTATCTACTCTGGCCCCCAGTATACTGAGGTTTGAACCTAAAATTCACAAGGTCCAGGTGTGTTATGTGCTGAAGACTCTGGAGATATATACAAAGTGATGCTGATAAGGACACACTTTGAACAGGAAAGCCACAGGGACAATAACCATAGTTCACAGGAGGACCAGGGAGGTAGTAGATGAGGGAGATGTTCATAGTGTGTCTATTCTCAGCCACCCACCACCAGGATGACCCACTTGGACTGTACCCAAGTTTCTGGGAACCCAGGAGCCTTGTCAATATCCATGTAGCTTCTCCACCTGATGTCACTTCCAGATCCTTTGTCAGCTTCATGCTTCCAAGAACCCTGCAAAGCTGCAGTATATTAAAAAAATTGAGAGAGAGAGAGAGAAAGAAAAAGAATAAAGAAAGAAAGAAGAAAGCAAGCAAGCCAGAGCCTCTAGCCACTGCAAATGACTCCAGATACACGTGTCACTTTGTGCATCTGGTTTTATGTGGGTACTAGGGAATCGAACCCAGGTTGTTAGGCATTGCAGGCAAGCACCTTAACTGCTGGGCCATATCTCCAGAGCCTGCTGTATGTTCTGCTGGAGCATAACTCATGAATGAGTTACATCATGAATTAATTTGTAAAATTGGAAAGAAACCTCCATTGGCCGACAATGACCAAGCTTATGCTGTACATTCTGCCGGAGCATCAGTCACGAATGCAGCCTATGTGATGAAGTCATTGGGGCAAAGAAGCGAAGCGAGTATGTCCGAATATTTCCCACCTTTTGCATGTAGACATTTGCTAACACTCTACCCTGTTTACATCTTACGGTTGAGGTTGGCAGGGGGCACCAGAGTCAGATGTGACTCAGTCTAGAATTCCTAGGAAGGATGAACAAGGAAGAGAACTCCAGTGGATATCCCTTCGGAGTAAAGACGCTTCTATGTTGACGAGCACCAGCATTCTGACTAATAGAGTCGAATCAGAAAGGTTCGATTTCTTTATTAGAAAGGCTTTTAAAGAGGAAGAGTTAGGACTTAGGAAATACTGATTGATGCGGACAGACCTAGCAGAACAGAGTCTGGGCAAACAGCAGGGGGTTCACACCTTTCCTCTTTCTTCTGCTGTGCACTTGTGTGTGTGTGTGTGTGTGTGTGTGTGTGAGTGTGTGTGTGTGGAGATCAGAGGATACTCTCAGGTATCATCCTCGTGAACATTATCTACACCCCCTCTCCCTTTTTAGAGAGCAGTTCTCTTGTTGGTCCAGAGGTCACCAACTAGCCTAGACTGGCTGATCAGCAAACCATAGGTCTCTCCTGTCTCTGCCTCTCTAGCACTGAGATTACACCGATGTGACAGGCAACAAGCCTGGCTTTTCATGGGCTCGAACCCAGGTGCTCGTGCTTGCAAAACAAACACTTTAGTCACTGAGGCATCATCTCCCAGGCTCCTTTTCTCCTCTTAAAAAGAAAAATCTTACTAGGCTGGAGCGTGGCTCTGTGGTAGAATCTGGCCTAGTCTGTGCAAGATCCTGGGGACATTCCCAGCACTGAAAGTCAAGAGGTGCAGCTTACATTTTTAGTGAAGGGATGCTTCAGATTGCTCTGCCAAGTGCCTAAGCAAATGTATGATCCTAAATGACTAGTTCAAAGATTACCAGTGATAGGAGAGAATAAAAACTCTCTCTCTCCATATATATATATATATATATGTATATGTATATAATATATGTGTGTGTGTGGTAACAAGATACAGCATTGGGTGTGTGCATGTGCATGTGTGCATATATATGTATTCATGTGTGTGTTCACGTGCACACACGAATGTGCATGTGTGCATGTATGTGTATTCTTGTGTGCACACATATGTGCTTATGAAGGCCAGAAGATGATGTCAAGGGTCTTCCTCAGTTGCTGTCTGCCTTATTATTATTTTTTTGTGCCAAGGTCTCTCACTGAACCTGGGACTCACCCATTCAGCTAGACCTGGGATGCCCTTGTCTCCGACTCCCCACTGCTGGGATTACAGGCATGTGTCACCAAGCCTGACATTTTACGTGCACGATGAAGATCTGGGCTCAGGCCCTCATTACCCACTGAGCTGTCTCCCCAGTGCCCTCCGAATTCTCCTTGAATTAGAATGCAATTTGTGAACGTATTCCTTCCTCGCCTCTCACCACCTACCCCTACAAGCAAAGCTCCTGATAACCTTGTGGTATGTTGGACAATGGACTGAGTCTGAGAGCAGAGAGGATCTGGAGCTAAAAGAAGGGCGAGAATGAGAACAGTGATGAGAGGGAGACAGGCTCAGAATAGGCAGTCGATTCAAGACACATCAGGATGGCAATGCCATTCCAGCGAACAGGAGCTGAGGGGAGTGACTGCCAACAAGGACCTGAGATGCAGGAGGGTGCGTGTCAGGGCAGAAGTTGGTGAGGCATCCCTGTCTGCCTCATCCAAGACATGATGGGGCCCCTCTAGAAGGGGAACAGCAGGGTAGCACAGAAATGGAAGGCAACAGAGGTTAATTTATGGAAATTAGCCAGGTCGTGTAACCAGTGGGACAGATCCAACGGAGCTTCAAGAAAGGAGCAATAATGTATGTAGAATCTGACTTTTAATAGGTCGGGAGCCGGTGACAGCTGCGGGGATGCTAGCAACTTTGGAAACAAAAGATGACATTTCCAAGGCAATATACCAGGCAGTTCGCAAAGTCATAAAACAACAGGATGGATGCTATGATCCCCACATCATGGCAATCACGGGATTAGGAGAATATTAGGGATTAGGGTTAGGAAACCTAGCCCTGAAGGACCTCTACTTGCATCTTCATTTTCTTTAAAATCAGGAGAAAAAATAATACACTTTTACATAGATGCTATTTGCATAATGAATAATCGTGTATTTGTCTTTACCACAATGGAATCCTAAAATACAACTTTTAATATTTTTAAGAGCAAAGGGCCCCACAGGCAAAGGTGGATGGACTCATACAAGTCCTAACACTGTCCCTAGGGATGGAGCTGGAATTCAACACCAAGTCCACAAGCGTGGAGTCCAAGTGTGGTCCAAGGATCACTGGAAGCCACAACACTGGGTGCTCCTGGGAACGGGAGTCTCTCCCAGCACAGAGATTGGGTGAATCAACCTCTGTATTGTAATGAGATACTCAGGTGATTTGCATGTCAGATACCCTTGACTGAATCCTCAGCTCCTGGTTGAAACTGGACTCTTCTCAGATCGCTTCAGCCAAAGAAGTCCTTAGCTCCTCTGAAACCCCGAGACATATGGGTTAACAATAGATTGCTCCCCTGGACTTGGCTTGGGCAACACTTTTCCTCTGCGCCACATTGTGGGCTCGAAGAATGCATGAAGAAGGCAATGATGGGATGACAATGTTGCTCACATCTTGACTATTCTGGGAGCCTTACTTGACTCATGCTCATGAAAGAGTTGAGTTTTTGCTGTCATGGTTTCTTTCAGGGCGCTCAGTATTGTACAGGAGGGAGATCTCAGTAAATCCCAAGTGGGTTTTCACTATGATGCTCCCTAGCAACATCCAATTAAGAAGGATCTAGAAACCTGCATAACCACCTCTTCCCCAGAGAGCTCTTGGGCTGTCCTTCTGACACCTGCTGACTTGGAGGTATCCTGTGATTTTTAAGTGTGAGGTCAGGATGAAAGGTGTTCGTTGAGAACTTTTAGGGTACAGCTAAACACAGTGTGGGGGAGAGGTGGGTGAAGGAGAGAGGGAGAGGAGATGGGAGGAAAGTTGGGACCAGAGATGAGAGAGAGGATCCCATGAGTAACAAGCAATAACTAACTACTCATAGCTGATCACCTACCTGTGGGCAGGTCCTCAGTCAGTGTCTGAGCAAGGAGAGGCTCTACCCTATAAATGCTTGCTGAACATGAACTCTCTGGAGCAAAGGTCATGTGTGTATATGGCCTTTACAGAACTTGCAAATATGACATCATTTATTTATTCAATTTATCTATCATCTATCTATCTATCTATCTATCTATCTATCTATCTATCTATCTATCTGTCTGTCTGTCTGTCTGTCTGTCTGTCTGTCTGACTGTCTATGTATCTATTATCTATCTATCTATCATTTATCTATCAATCTATCTATCATCTATCTATCTATCATCTATCTATCTATCATCTATCTACTTATCTATCATCTATCTATCTATCATCTATGTATCTATATACCTATCCATCATCTATCTATCATCTATCTATGTATCTGTCTATCTATCCATCTTCTATCTATCTATCTATCTATCTATCTATCTATCTATCTATCTATCTATCTATCTATCATCTATCTATCTATCTATCTTTCATCTATCTATCTCTCATCTATCTACTTATCTATCATCTATGTATCTATATACCTATCCATCATCTATCTATCATCTATCTATCCATCTTCTATCTATCTATCTATCTATCTATCTATCTATCTATCTATCTATCTATCTTATATCAACATCTATTTATCATCTATCATCTATCTATCTATCTATCTATCTATCTATCTATCTATCTATCTATCTATCTATCTATCTATCTATCATCTGTCTATCATCTATGTATCTATCTATCTCTCCAAGTCTCCCATGAGTACAAGACTCCATAATCCTGTTTGACGGTAACCAGTCAGATGGGCAAAAGGACCCAGTACATACTGAATAAAATCATACAGATGACTCCATTAAAGAGGAGCTTGTGTGACAGCCTCTCACCAAGGCTCCAGGTGGGGATGTGGAGAACTGAGTTCCAGGCACCCAGGTGCACAGGTGCGACCTCTCCTTTCTGTGCTAACTCCTATGACTGCTGCCTGCAGTGCAGCCTCATAATGGCCTCCATTGTGGAACCAGAGCAGGAGGCCACTGTGCCTTCAGGGAGGCTTTTGAGACCAGGAAAGGTAGCCAACAGGATCCCACTGAAAGTGACAGGCAAGAGAGCTGCTGTCAGCAGCATGGGGAAACTGTCTGCCTCTGTGCCCTGGTTATACCCAGCACCACACAAAAGCTGCAGGAAGACAAACTGGGGTACCAGCAGTTGAGAACATCCCCCTCCACATGACCCTCATGCATTTCATCCTGAGGGCCAAGGACAGGAGGCGTATGGGGGAAAGACCTTTGTGAAATACTGTCAGAGCAACGTGCGGAAGCCCACATTCCTCTCTAAAGGATGCCCTACACCTGCAGTCTTCCTCCTTGTGGTCTCTTCTGTTTTCTTTATCCTTCCACCTTCCTGCCCCTCTGCCATTTTCACTTGGAACTTGGAGAGAAATAGCTGTCTTGCTCTGGATTTGCTTGTGTGTGTGTGTGTGTGTGTGTGTGTGTGTGTGTGTGTGTGTGTGTGTGTGTGAGAGAGAGAGAGAGAGAGAGAGAGAGAGAGAGGCCAAGGATATAATGTCTTCGCAATGTGGGTTTCATGACAACTTTTCTCTGAATGACAGCTTCCAGTGTCACCATCCTCCTTCTGCAGGAGGGTCTGGAGTGCGCAGACCTACAACCCGGTGGCCAGCAGAGACAGAACTTGCAAAAGCAGCCCATGCATGGATGCCTACATGCCTGCCCATGAGAATATGCCCCATTGGCCCCACTATTCTGTGAAAGTTTACCTAGCATTCCTGCATGGAGACCATTGAAGGACCAGTGCTCTGTTGATGGACTCTTGCAAAATTTTGCATTATTTTGTTAAAGCCATTTACTTCGGTCTTCCTGTTCACTCGGGTCTTCCTGTTTCCATCTAGACTGTGAACTTGAAAGCTGTGAGTGAGTGTCACAGGCCAAGTTTATATTCCCATGTGCTGGGTGAGTGCCATCCATGATCACCTCATTGAGTCTTCACAAGACCCTTCTGTGATGTGCAGGGACATGACCCTGTTGACAGAGAGAGGGCGAGGCCCCAGGGGGAGGTGATGCATAAGGGTGAAGAGTCCAACTTCACTACCTTGTGCATCACTAAAGAGAAGATGGCTGCCCCAGCCTGGTGCCAACTCTGTCTCCCCGGCCCGGCCGGCAAGCTCCGCCAACTCTGGGAGGCTGGGCAGTGTTTCTCAGCCATGCCCCCTGTCATGGTTGGATCCAGGTGTCCCCACAAACAAATGAATGTGTTCTGGGTAATCGATCCTCAGCTGATGGCAGTTTGGATTTTACAACCTCGCTGGAGCTGTGTTGTTGGGGGTGGACTTATGGGGTTATAAGTCAGCTTCCCCTTGCCAGTGTTTGGCACACCTTCCTGCCGCTGTTTCCAGTGCTGTGGCGGAGGTGATGTTCACCCCTCTGCACATGCCATCGTTTTCCCTGCCAGGATGGAGTCTCCCCTCGGGTCTGTAAGCCAAATAAACCCTTTCCTTCACAAGCCGCTTTTGTTTGGGTTCTTTCTGCGCAGCAATAGAAAGGTGACTACAACACCCCCACAATCAGTCTTTCAGACACAGGTCTGGGCTTTGCTACATTCTGGCTGTGAATCCTTAGCAAGTTATGGGAATGCTGCATGCCTCAGTTTCTCCTCTTAAATAGAAATAATAGGACTCAGTTCATAGGATCTCAGAGAAGGGTTAGCAACATGAGCTGGCTCAAACTTTATATATGTATGAAGTGTTTACTCAATTCCAGAGTAAAAACTTTGTACATATACATGTGTAGGTATGCATGGCTGTGTGTATGACAAGTGTGCTTGCATGTGAGCATACATTTGTGTGAATATACGTGTGTGTATTTGTGTGGAGGCTGATGTTGGGTGTCTTCCTCTGTCACTCCTCTACCTTGTTTTTTTAAAGTTTTATTATTTATTTATTTATTTGCAAGCAGAGATAGAAAGGAGAGAGAGAGAGAGAGAGAGAGAGAGAGAGAGAGAGAGAGAGAGAGAGAGAGAGGAGAATGAGCATGCCAGGACCTCCAGCTACTATAAACAAACTCCAGATGCATGTGCCACTTTGTGCATCTGACTTTATTTGGGCTTTGGGGAATCAAACCTGGCTTGTTAGGCTTTGCAGGCAAAAACCTGAACCA
>PVHP010020923.1:0-30048 GCA_004024765.1 Zapus hudsonius | reverse complement strand
ACTCTGAGATTGCTCATTCTCTTCTTCATTTATCTTTACATGGTCTTTCTTCTGTAGGTGTCTTAAACTCTTCTTATAAAAACACCAGTCATATTTAATCAAGATTCTGCCTAATGACTTTATCTAAGCTGTGTTATCTCTTTAAGTAGCCTATTTCTTTTTTTAAAATATTTTATTTATTCATTTTCAAGCAGAGCGATACAGATACCAGGGCCACCACCTTGTGGGTCTGGCTTATGTGGGTGCTGGGGAATTGAACTGGGGGCCTTAAGCACTGGAGGCAAGTGCCTTAACTTGCTGAGCCATATCTCCAACCCTAAGTAGCCTATTTCTGAATATGTATCACCCTGAGGTGATGGTAGTTATGACTTCAGTATATAAGTTCTCTGAAGACACATCAGAACATAAAAGACTACTTTTGTTAATTTTCATGAGATTTCAAGTAGACTAAGAAACAATAAATCTGCTACAAAAGTTGGAATTGTTTGAGCATGTTGTAATTTACACTAGAAGTAAGGCAAGGAATTGCATTAAACACCCATTGTGTTGATTTCTCTATTAAATTTTTATAAGGTTCATGAGTTTTAGTTTATTTTGATGTGATCATTCTTTAAAACTGTACCCTCATTATATCATCCATATTCAAAACCAAACAATCTAAATGATGTTCTTTTTTGGGCTTTAGAATACCAAGACTCCATTATTAAACATCAATGCTACAGAAGACAAAGCTTCACTGAAAGCATGGGCCACGCACTCACTCCAGGACCAGCCTTAACTGGAAGAGGAATGTGACAGGATTTCTCGGGTGTCAAGAAGGAAAGATTTTCTCTTGAGAAGACTTGGTTCAAATGTTTCTTAATGGAAAGCAATGCTTTCCTTTCAAGTACCACTCACTTTCATTCCTAGAATATTTCATTCAATATGACTACCACTGTTGAGTTGGACCCTTGCTACTTCTTGAGCACTTACAAAATCAATTAATGAATCAGGCAAGCATGTTGTTCACTTTCTAAGTCGTTTCAATGTCAGAAACTCTAAATGAATCTACAATGAGCACTTTCTGACTTGCATTCACCATGGTCAGCATCATATGATAGGACGACTATAGACATTGAAGCCATATGTATATATATATATATATATATATATATATATATTGCAAAGAAATTCAGTTCCAGTTCCTATTATCTGTTTGACTTCAGAGAAGTAGCTTAATCTATCTAAGCCACCGTATTTTGGTCAGAAAATGGCAGGGAATACTCCTTAACTCACTTAATTGTCATGAATATAAAAAAATAGGTAGTGCAAATACTATAATTAATATATGAGATTTTCAGGGAATTTTCATTCCATGCATTTATATTATGAAACCCTTTGATAAGCAAAAGGAATCAGGTAACAGATACACAGAATACTGGGAACCTGAAAGATTAGGAACAGAACCTATGAAGCTCTCATAAAGAAGAAATAGAACATGAATGTACTAGACAACTATATATATATATATATTTTTTTAATATATATTTATTGTCCATAATGAGTTACATTATTTAGTGGGCAAACCATGCGTTGTTATCCCGAATTCCCCAATTCCCCCCCTCCCCATCCCTGATCAGTTGTATATCCTCCTCTGTGGGCTGTCTGTATTAGTCCTTGTGGCAAGGTATCCTAAAACTGATTTTAGTGTTTTCCAGGTTTCAGGATATGCATACCCACCACAATGGCTAATTCCAAAGCAACCAGGGATACAAAACATTACCACCAAACCTTGTGAATAAGCAAGGATCTGTTTCCATAAACAACACAGAATGGCCTTATGACAGCACACATACAAGCGTTGTTTTCACAATATGGTTGTGGAAATTTTTGTACCTGTCTCTCATCTCATCTTCATAATGACTGTAGGCCATGGAGAATGAATCAATGGAAATGGAGATACATAGAATATACTAGTTGCTAAGAAATTATAAAATGCATTTTATCAATGGAAATACAAATTAAAAATTATTTTATTAATTAAGTCCTCTGTTGAAAATTTCAGTGCTTCTAATTATGGTTGTAAATAATATTTCTGCTTATAAATTATTGATTGAATTGATTGGATATGTTCTTTTACTGAAAATGAAATCAAAAAAGTACTGTATTATCAGATAAGCAGAGGTTTCATCTCTCACTAACATAGCTGTAGCTTGCAGACAGTATATCAGCCAGAAAATTGACAAGATGCCAATTAAAAAACTACTCAGCCTACAGCCTCCTTATGACATTGGATGGCACAATATTTCAATAAACACAAGTTAAACTTCCTGGCTGTCAATCATGGTTCTTCCTCTTCCTATTTGTATAAAGTTCCATAGTAACATTCTCTATGAGTCTCAACTTTCTTCTCAAAATAAAATTCATTCATCCATGTTTGATGAAATATCTGGAGTTGAGTAACCGCTAAGCAAGCTCACAGTTTAGGTTACCATTCTGGAAGTTCAAAGGCTTGGTGATGACAAAAATCATAGCAGACATCATCACAATGGTAAACGTACCAGCCAGACAGGAAGCCAAAAGTTGACTGATATCTCGAACAACTATGTCTGTCCTTTCTGAGAGGATGACTGAGTGACTTAAGGACCTGCTGACAGCCCTCACCTTAGAAGGTCCTTCTTAACACCATCAACAAGCTTTCAAATTATGCACATTTGTGAAACAAAGCATGTCCAAACCATGGCTCCTACTGACAGTTTATCAAGGATTACATAGCTTAAACTGTATAAATCTCAAAGAAAATGAATGGGCACAAGACAATTATAAATGGCATTTTTTATTATTTGTTACAGATGACCAATAAATGTTTATTCCCCTACCCACCTCTAGTCTTGCTTCTCTTATTAATAATAACCTTCAAGAATCATTATAATTTGGACAAATTCGCCAACTTCACATACCCCTGTGTAGCATATCAACATATACAATGACTATACTCACAATCTCATCTTCTCAAAGTCTGATATCCAACTTGAGTTTTTAGCCTTGCCAAAAATAACTTTTCTGATTTTTTTCTACTCATCTAAATATGACATAACCTTGCTGGATAAAACCTTCACACAATTGGCTGTCCTAATTCCTGGAACAAGTATTCTAACATTTCTTGTATTTTTCTTTCTGCTTGAGAAAAGGAATTGAGTTGCATATTCAACTTTTCTTGTTATAGGATTGTTCAGAAAACATATTTTCTACAATAAATTTGTACCAAATTGATTCCTTACTTAGGATTAACTGATTGCAGTTATAGAATCTATAGAGCTTTTCTTTATAGGATTTGATACTATCCATATTGAAACTTGAGCTATGTAAGATGATAGAATATGAGACATTTATATGTTTAATATTACTAAACCTTTGCATAATCATGAGATATTTCTAAGGTTTTAATACTTAAATCAATTATGGTGGAATAAACCTGATTACATTTTGATACAATAATGCATTTTAGTAGTGGAAGTTTACAGACCTAAAATGTAGTGAAAAAGCACTACATTGGTTCTGATTTAAATTGTAACATAAAAAGGAACAAAGGAACACCCTTCACATTGGATGCAATGTGTAGATTTCTTCTCATTCTGATGAAGATAAATCGAATGTGGTTCTCCAGGCCTCTGGAGTACTCAGAATATCACACTAGCTATCCAGAGATAGCACAAGAAACAATTAAGAAGACTTAATGTACTCCCAAAGAGCTCAGCCATGCTCTTGAAAATGTAAGCTAGTGCTGATGTCAGAGCACCAAGGGAAATCCACCACAGAATGGGAGACAAATAGTAATGCCTGCCAGTTTTTTCGCTCACTAAAAGTTATTTGTGATTTTTTAAAACTCCATTAGATCCCATACATTAGAGTTCTGTCTGAATTTTCTCTGGCAAAGGCATTTTGTGTCTGGAAAATTAAGGCAATATAGTCCTGCAAATGTCACCCATAACTTAAGAAAAGTTTAACAACTTAACATTTTTAAAAAGTTAAATTAAGATCTGTTAGGTCTCTTTATCCATGGATACTTAATTTAGTTGTGTGCGGTACAGAAAGTTCATTTTTTTCAGCAATATGTTATCATCCAAGCCTACTTTTCCAGAAAAGCAATAACATAAAATATAGGCTCTTAAGAAATATTTGTTTTTCTACAAGCTTACCCTCAAATTCTGGAACAACAGGAGGCATGATGAGGGAGAAAGGGGAGAGGATATATAAAGGGGAATGTGCTCAATATGCAACATATACTTGCATGAAAATGCCCTTATGTAATATGGTACCATATACAGTAAATGGTTTTAATTATAATAAAAGTGAAATGATAAGGTATAGAACAACAGAGATCCAATGAAAATAACACAAATCACTACCAAATAAAATAGCATGTACCTGTAAAGTTGGCAAACTAAATCCACATTGCATACATTTATGGAATTAGACATCAAACACAAACATATATGATACAACCATCAACCTTAGAAGAGTCCATTGAGGAATAATATCTTGACTGGGCAAGGGTAATTGGAGCCATAGAAAAAACTTAGTGCAAGAACAGGTGTCCCATAGGGAGTACCTTTTATCTTATATTCCTATGCCATCCTCGGAGCCAACCAAAGTATCCAGTACTCAAATATACATATTTCTTAGAAGGATTAAAATAATAAGGAGAAGTAATAGAGGAAGACTTCCTAAGAGCCAGAAAATCAGATGTTGTTAATTAAGACCTGACCAACAATCTTCAAACAAGCATCAAAGAGAGTAAAGAAAGGAGTGAGGTTTGTAAAGTAGGAATGTTATGGGATGGTTGGGGAAGGGTATTGACTCAACAACTTGTGTCTCCTCTTTTCTTAGGTTCTTTCAGGTCTCATCCCCCTTAAGCCTATTCTTCGACACTTTTTTCATTACTTCCATGTCCTTTGTCTGCTTCTTCTCCTGTGCCTCATTACTCCTCTTCATTGATCTTTTTCAGCTTAGTCACCACTACCTACTGACTACATTCTCTTTAACTTACTATTAATTACGGTTTGGTCCGATGTCTTGAGGCAAAGTGGCAATAAATTATTTCTAATGGGCACATTCTGTCACTTTCAGCAGATTCCAATCGAGATATATGAATGCATAAGGCAAGGCCCGCAGCCAACAAAATAAAGAAATATCAGAGTCTTGATTATGTAAAGAAGTATTACTCTTTCTGTCACCAAAGAGTCATAAAAGGGGAGTAGAAGACGTCACCACCCAATCACAACAACATTCCAAAAAAGTTCACCTCTATTTGGTGCCATAATATCTGAGAATTCTTTCTGGAGAAGTGACATTTGTTATAAGCACAATAACATTGCAGTATAAAATCACAGTAATTCAACAACTTCTTTAACATATTACCAAAATACGTTAGCATTACAAGTAAAATTCTAATGCTTCCAGATGAACTACAAAATGGATTCAATAGCTTAGAAAAAATGATTTGAATTTCTAATAAAATATTCAACATAAAGCATAACTTTCTATTTAGGTAAAAAACATGCAGACATATAGAAAGATGTACTCATCGTAAGTAAATAAATGAACAGCCTCAAAAAAATGTTTCTAATTCCTAGATCATGAAACAAAACATTATCAGTTTGCAAGAAGCAGCCATCAAATCCAGGCGATTAAAATCTACCCAAGCCCAAGGGTAACCAGTAAACTAACATCAAAAATTACACTTTACTTCTGTTTGGCTTTGTACTTCATACAATATTGAATATAATTTGTCATTTTTATTATTCATTTTATTATTGATGATATTGAATATTTTAAACTAATTTACATTTTAATATATTATTTTTGGAAGCAACATGAGTGCAAAATTTCTATGAATGAATAATTCACATGAAAATTTACTAATGGTGCATGTAACTTTGGTATATTTGAAATAAATATATCAGGGATTATGCTACATAACTAGAAATTATAGTAGTATATCATCACAAAAACCTATTCCACTTAGTGAGGGGAAGCCCGTGACTGGAACTGGGGATTCAGGGCAATATCCACAGGATCCCATACTCTTGGGCTCCCAAGAAAAGATGCACTATGGGACCGATTGACAGGGAGGCTACTAAAAATAGAATCTAGGTAATCCAGAATTGTGTATTTTTGTTAACAAATATTGATCTCACTCTCCGATGGAGATTATGTTTGTATTTTTCAGAATGCAGCAAGAGAGCTGGGGCCCATCTAATCCTACCATCCGACCATAGGCAGATAGCTGAGATTCTGGCAAGAGATGAGCCACCACAGTCATACCATGGAGGCTACATATGGAACCCTGCAGAGAATGTAGGGATGAACAAGGGACCCACAGCCACAGCCATTCAATCAACACAGGATAAGCCAGGGTGACAGAAAACAACAATTTTTGACACAAAGCCCCCTAAACTCACAACATTAAAGCAGCCTTAATACCCACCAAGACTCAGGGAACAGAGCAGAAGAGGGAGCAGAAAGATTGTAAGAGCCGTGGTGGGGGAGACTATCCAGAGGCATGGCACCCCTCAATAACAACACATTTGGGCCAGGAGAACCAGGCTGAGTACTAGGCTATCCATGGTCCCAAGGAAGGATCCAGACGACCCACAGAGGAGGATATCCAGCTGATTGGGGATGGGGAGGGGGGGCATTGGGGAATTGGGGATAACAACTCATTGTTTGCCCACTAAATAATGTAACTCATTATGGAAAATAAATATATATTAAAAAAGAGGAAAATTTCAGAAATCAGTAATGCAAATTTGTAAGCACATACAAACTCAAATGTCTGAATCAAGTTGTAATTCCATGGAATTAAATAATGCAAACTTCAAAATTACAATTTTAAAATACATTTTAAAAGATACAGAGATAAATATTAAGTTCTATACTGTTTTACAGAAAACTATTAGATACAAAAGCAAATTAGAACTTCAGTTTGATTATAGATTTTGAATAAAACACCTATGGGTTTAGAGGAGTTACTTGCCTGGTTCAGTTTCTTAAATTGCTAGTGAAATCACAAACCATAAGATACACCCATAATACTAAGGAATAAAAATATGTATATACCTCAAAACTGTGAAACCGCATCTGGGATGTCAGGTGCTCTTCTAAGAGTAATATTTGTAAGTTACACTATTGTGGGGAAAACACCAATTTCTTCAAAAGAGTTGGTTAAGGTTTGCTATTACAGACTTTAGGGGACATGACAGCTATCTTCGAATATTTTTAAGAATTGTAATGTGAACAGTGGAATGGATTTAATCTAAACTTTTCTTTAAGCTAGTACTTCCAATGTGGTATGTGTGGGAGGGTGTGGGTGTGGGTGTGACATTACATATGAAAAGAATTCTGCTTAATAATTATGATTGAACAACAATAGAATTGGGTGACTCAGAAGCCAATTTAAAAGAGAATAGAAATTTATTTTTAGGAAAATAATTTTCTTCAAAATTAAAGGAGTTCTAACTAACAATTATAATTTTCAATGGGAGAGCTTTCTGATTCAAAAATATAATGAGTTATTTAGTTACCAAATATCCACAATAAAGGAAGGTAATTCAAAAGGGGTTTCTCTCTACAAGGAAAAGTAAAAAAGACTATAAAACTCTAAGGTCAGGCCTGGAGAGATGGCCTAACAGTTAAGGCACTAACCTGCAGTGACTTACTACCAGAATTCATTTGCCCACTCCACAAGTCTAGTCAGTTCTACAAAGTAGTGCATGCATTTAGCGTCCATTTGAAGTTTCTGAAGGCCTTTGAGTACCCATTCTCTCTGACTCTCTTGTCTCTTATCTCTCTCTGACAGCAAATAAATAAATAAATAAAAGGAATTAAAAAAAACTCCAAGGTCTACTGGGATATTAAGAAATGTTTGCAAATTATGAAATCCTGATATGAAAAGTTATATTTATGCATTTATCAGTCCCATAATGTTATGTTTGAATTATTCTATAATTTTTAGTTATTGAATAAAAACGATATTTCATTTTCTGTTTGTTTTTTTCTAGCCCAGGCTGACCTGGAATTCACTATGTAGTCTCAGGCTGGTCTCAAACTCACATCGATCCTCCTACCTCTGCCTCCCAAATGTTAGGATTCAAGGTTTGTGCCACCATACCTGGCTCTATATTTCTTTTTGACATGTTTATATTATGTGGTTAAATTTTCCAAAACATATTAAACTTTGGACAAAATATAAATTCTAAGTCAACAAAATTTATTGAAATTATCTGCACTTTCAGCTGAGTTGCCAAACCCTTTTATAAATCAATAGACTACATGTGTTAGGTACCTTTCTTGCTGCTGTGACAAAATACCTATCAAGAGCAACATAAGAAAGGAGAATCATTTGGGCTGCAAACATTCACTAGCAAGCATTTTCTTTAAGTGACTTAGAAGAAAGTTGTTTGATGCATGCACTTTTAATGTCTGCATCCTTCAGATATGCCTGTCCTTCAGATCCTACCTGCCCTCAATTATTCTGATAAAGACACACCTGTCATCCAGCTTGTGCAGAAATGAGCACCATGCACATGGTGTGGTAAAGGTCTCATACATGTAAGTAGGTTTCCCATCTTCACTATTTCATCTCCCATAAGCACTGAAACAACTTTAGTCCCATATGGATTAGTGTTTAGCCCTGAAACCTCAGTGCTCCAGACTAAAGACTGACTCACCTTAGATGCTTAGTAAAGAGTTGTTTAAATGCAGGCACTGCGATCATTACTAGGGAATTGACATCTGTAAATCTGAAGTGGCCACAGAGAATCTGTGATTGAACTTATATATAAATTGCAAACTGAATGCCCAAGGGAACTTCACACAACCTGAAAGATTCTACAAGGCTGATTAATTGATAAGAATTTCATGATTGTGGAATATAAAAATATTGCACATCCACAGCTAAGTTATCTTGAGCTATATTGGGTCCCCTTAGTGGCCACTCATTGCCCACTTTTATGTCTGGCCAAACATCCTTGTAACTGTGAAGTGAAACATTTTAAGATGCTTTGGCTTAACAGACCACTGGCTTCTAACAATCAGACAGTTAAGAACGTTTTCAGATTGCAAATGAAAATCTATTAGTGTTTTCACTTTGCTGAACCCACCTCCCTGCAGCCCTCACAAATATAAATGATTAAATGCATTGATTTATGACTATCTTTTGTTTTGTAACTAATAAAAGTTCATGCAACTATGTCCATGGTGGAACATGTCATCCAGGGAATAATGAAACTGTGTTCTCAGGAAATGATCACTCATCTAAGGCTCAAAATAAATAATCTCTTCTTCTCTTTGAGGGAGAGCTCTAATGTGTGTTGAGAAAATAAATAAATACATATAGATACACAGAAAAAAAACAAGAATGTTTTATTGAAATTTGTAAGGATATGTCAATGTGTTCTTATAAAGCTAAATATTACAGGCAATACATGTATAACTTTGAAAATAAAACTTTATGAGCAAGTTGTAGATATATGGAAATATTGCTTTTTAACATAAAATAGTAAAAATGGATCAACGTCTAACAATTTGTATTAGTATTAATGACAAATTAGGAATTAGACTATAATTGCTAGGTACTGGTTATGATCACATATCACCAAGTAACATTAAACAGCCAGAGTTTAAATAAAACAAGTTTTGGAAGATTACTCCATCTGGGAAAAAATGAAATATATGTAATCAATAATCTATACAAACCAAAGGAAATGGAAATTGTCAAAGGACAATCTATCTTGCCCAAGAGTTAGAGGCCCATCCTGTAAGGAAATCACTCTGAATAAAATGGAGCAAGATGGATAAATAATAAGAACAAGAAGCAATCAAGTGGGAGAAAGAGGCATTGGGGAGAGCTAAAAAGATTATAAGATGAAGTTCAGGAAGTAATAAATAAATCAATATACATCAGTTCAGGCAAGGAAAGAAAAAGTGGGCATGAGTTTAAAATACATAGTAAGGCACTTTCCAGGTGCCTCAGGAACTGATAAGAAAATTTATTGAGCAAAAAGAAAGAACGTATACCTCATACATAACACATAGCTAAGTGCCCTGGCAAATTCCCTGAGCTAAATATAGGTATTCAACTAGCAAAGTGGGGTTTGGGAGAGGATCATTTAAATTCTATTGTAGGTGTAGATTCCAAGCCCTGGGAATAGACCATCCATCCAAAAAGAAAGGAATTGCAAATGATATATACAAACCAGCTGAGGATGCAGAAGAAGAGAGCCACAGAAAAGGCAGAGATGCAATAAAATCCAGCAGCACATAAACTGAGCAGTAAGCCAGACGCGTCCATGGAGTTCTAATAAACCTGTAAAGTCATGGAGTTCACATTCGGTTGAAAGCAGTAGATCCACTGGCTGTCACATGCAAAAGATATGAATTTAGAAATGCATCTGAAGTTAGAAGTAGTTATAAAAAAGAAAAAAATTAGAATGCACATTCATTACGTTCAAGGCAGACAAGTAATTTAGGATTAAGCGAAAAATACAGTGGCAACTTTTGTCATAGTTCTTGAAGTAGAACAAAATATTCCAGAACATATCAAATGCTCGGCAGGCATAAGAACACAGATTAGCACTGCCAGCAAGTGTGAGAATTAAGTCTATCTTTGGAAAATTATGGACAGTTTGGGTCATCTCATTAGGGGATTGGTCACATTCCATTGCGTGACATCTGACATTAACTGTTTCTAAGCACATGCCTGCTTCTTCTATTATTAATTTCTACCTAAGGGCAAATGCCAAGAGAACTTACTTTAGTTTCTACCTCCTGCTGCCATTTCAACTGTCAGGAACAGCGGGAGTCAAAAATGAAAGGCACCATCTTAAGGAAAGGCTGTGCCACGGTGTCACTTTAAAAACTGACAGCTTTGTGCAATCCCAAATCTGAAGGAAAAGGGATTGTCATTTGGGCCTCCCATTGCCATTTTGACAAAGAAAGACATTCTCTCACTTCCAAAACCAACAGTAATTTAAAAATGGCAAGTAGAAACATATTTGCAAGCAGGATGTGGGGACTTCTTTACCCCTATTGTGCAACATAGAGAAGCTGAAAGTCTGTTCATCTAAAACATAAAATTGCAAAAAGAAGCAGCCTAAGCCTTCATAGAGCATGGTCTAATGTACAATAGAGCAGAGCACACAATTGGACAAGATGAGAAAGCAAAATGGAAATCTCACTTAATCTCTCTAAAACTAAAGAAAAATATATTAGCTTTGTCTTCTGTAGAAAAGGCAATTAAGAGAAGCGCACTGCAAAACACTAAGATGCTTAAGTGAACAGAACAGACAGCTGGGTGGAGGAGACTGTGAAAATCCAGGATACAAAGAAAATGAAACTTTATTTTCAGACATCAGATTGGATGCTAAGAAAGGGTAAAGGGGTCCTGAAATGATGTCGACCCTTGAAGCAGATTTCCTATTGAAGAAGCGGAGAAGGATAATTGTGACAGAACAGCAAACTTTGGGAGATATCAGGGCTGTAAGGGATCAGCCTACAGGAGAGGAAAGCTAGCCTTCATATGCATCTTCTCTTCAGAAACAATATCCATCTTCTCTTCCCTTCTGAAATGGGAGCCCTATCAAGAAATCTGAATTACCATAATTATCAATTTATTTGACTAAAAAAAAGACAACTTCAGATTCACCATCTTCCCACGAGAAACGACTGAATGAGATCAAGCAAGACACTTTGTCAAACTTTGTGAAGCTGCATTGCTATGACATTTGAAGCCATGTGAAGAGGGAGAGGAGTTGAGCTCACTGAGGGCCATACAGATGAGAGAGGCTTCTTCGGCTGGTGTTGTCTGTTCCTTCAGAAAGTATAGCTCAACCCACTTCTGCAGAAGAGTGCAGAGACCAGGAATCTGATCTCCACTAATGAAATTTAAGGTTAAGCCTAGTTTGACTGCTAAGGAAACCTCATTTCCCCACCCTAACATAATGTGAATTGAAAGGGAAATCACAATCATTAATGGGTATAAGTTGGGGTACTTAACACAAGAGCTAGTCTCTCACAAGAAACTCATTCCAATACGAGTCTGAGCTATGAAAGCAATAGCATGGAGAGCTGCAGCAATATGGCCTCAGAGTACCATTAGGCATGTCATGTTAGGGCCTCTCAGAAAAGAAGGAATGGGCAGTTGCTCAGTAATTCTCATGCTCAGAGTGGTATAAGGTGTTATTGTTTTCTTCACCAAACCAATGAATTTAAATGTTTTGTTTTATAATTTCTAATGTAGCATAAAGGATATGTTCTGCGACTTTCAGTGCCCCACGCCTGTGGTAATCTAATTTCTATTTAATACATGAAGCAACAATCATTCTTCTGGTGGCAGAGATCTTAAAAGTTGTCATCAGTCCTTATTTGAAGGCAAATTAAATTAACTCTCCTTCATCAAGTTACACTAAAAAATTGGAAATATATAAAACTATATGTTTATGGATGCACACATGATATATATATATATGTATATATATATACATATATATATATATATAATCACCTCACATGCTGCTGTGATGAATATCCAAACCAGGCACAGTTATGGGAAGAAAGGATTTACTAAAGCTACAGATCCAAGGGAGGCTCCGTAATGGAGAAAGAGACTGGCCCCCTCTCACAGGTCCAATCAGAGAGAAAGAAGCCATCACCAACACTACATACACAGAATAGCAAACAGTCAGGGAGTGGAGAAAATTCTTTCCCCTTTATACAGCTTTAGGGCTGGATCTTGCAACCCTTCACCAGACTGTCTCTGGAATTTCCTCCCTGCACTGCCCTTCCAGGAAAGGATGTCTGTTTCTAGCTCCTCTTAGCTTCCTTACATCCAGCCTCCTACTGAAAGGTCTGCTTACCTGTGAACAATATCAAAGACCTACCCAAGATTACTAAAAAGGTCATGTTAACAATTCCTAACCATCACACAGACACAGAAACACACACACACACACACACACACACACACACACACACACACACACCCCTTTTAGAGGGGAAAAAAATCAAAAAATAATTCTTCCAAAAATATTTTTAAAAATCAGTTAATATCACCTCTTAATATGAGGCTAATATGTCAAACTTCAGATGATGAGCAGAGTGAGCCATGTAAAGTATTGACACTTGAGATGATAATACAGATGATTACTTCAATAAACCTTCCCTTAAGTGTCTGAAAACAAGACAAATACATTGGATGTGAAAAGATTGAATCTTTCCATATGAGACATTATTATGAAAATATAATAGAAGGAGATGATTAATTTTTATTCTAATTCATTCTTGCATCCAGTGTCTATACAGGTGTTTGCTTCTCATCCATCTGACACTGAAGAAAAGCAAACTGATGGGGATCGGATGTCCTTGCATCTTCCTTGATGCCCCAAGGTTCATGCTGTGGCAGCCCAGAACTCAAGTTTCCTCTCTTTGAGGCCTGAGGAGGAAATGAGGAATGTTGTCTGTGTCATGTC
The DNA here is from genome assembly GCA_004024765.1 of Zapus hudsonius. NCBI lineage: Eukaryota > Metazoa > Chordata > Mammalia > Rodentia > Dipodidae > Zapus > Zapus hudsonius. The sequence continues at coordinate 16,540 of PVHP010020923.1, read as the reverse complement.
TGATTGTCTCTATTTCTTCTCCTTTATGACTGGCCTGCTGCATGGAGCGTTCTTGACCTACAAACCATAGCTGATCTTCAGCTTTTGAGGAATTACATAGCTTTGACCTCTGACTTTCTGATCCATCCCAGCTGTAGACTCTTTTAAGCCCAGACCTTAATATTCAGCCCCAAACAAGTCTGGGTCTATATTTCGAGGGCACCCATGGTCCATGTCTCAGACTGACAGCTCCAGATTTTATTTTAATTCAGGGTAGGATGATTTAATTATTTAATATGGTTTAATTATTGGAGCTGGACATATTTGTGTTAAGGTTCCTAAAGATTTAAATTTAGATTACACAGAATGTGTGGATAAATTTTACAATGATTAGAATGTGTTCAATCACACATCATGCTTTGCATGTTCCCAATTAGACAAAATGCAGTTACCTCTGGTTCCCTTTTGGCAATTGCTACATATACCCTGTACTTGGCAGCTTCTTTAAAAGCATGTGAGAAATGGTGGTATATGGAAAGATGAGTAATAAGGTAAAAATGTTCAACAAACAGTATATCCTTGCATGAAGATGTCATTATGAAACACTTTCATGTACAGTAAAAATATACAATGACTTTAATCATGCACAGAAAGAAAAAAACTCTTTGTTTGATCTTATTGCAACATAGCTATCTTTTACTTTTTTCATCTTTAAGTTAAAAATATAAAAATAAAAAAATTGTCTAATTTCCAAACTTAGATTTTCTACAAGGTGATATAAAATGCTTCTAATTCCTCCAGTATCCTGAAATCATGCCTTTCATGGATATCAATATTTCAGTTGTTGTTTATATTCCTCATTCTCTGCATTCTTAGGATATTATCTTTTTTCTGTGGATTGTCCTCCAGAGCAATTGTCTAAGGGGAAGTAAAGTTAAGAGGTAGTGTAACTTTTTCATAGGCGGTGTGTTTACTGGGAGGTCATTAGGTCAATGAGGATGCTTTCTCCAAGGAATTAATGTAGTTCTCATGGGACTCCACTTGGTTCTTATAAGAGGGTTATAAAAGACTTATCCTGGCCCTTCTATGGTGGCTATGGCTTTCTGTCTTTCCATGCAAAATCTCTCCTCCTATGTACTTCGGTCACTACGATGTTTTACACCATGAAGTCCTCTCTCAAGCAGAGTGAAAACTAAGGCATGGTCTTTAAACTTTAGAGCTCAATGTTGTTTTCTTAATAAAGTGCCTAGCTTTGAGTATTTCATAGGCACATAAAATAGAGTACATAGAAACATAGTATGCAGTGGAGACATTGCCATAACATACCTGACACAGTGCAAACAGTTTTGGAACTGAATAATGGACATAAAATGGGAGTTTTGAGGGATAATTTTTTCATAGAATGCTACAAAGAACATTTTGGCAAAGATTTAGAAAACAGTCAGGGAAATAGTTGTAGATGAAACTGAGAATTGGCTTAGTGATTGAAACAAAGTGCATTATCCTTATTACACCTCAAAAAAAAAAAGCTGATTGTGTCCATGAAGGGGTGTCCAAACTTTGGTTTCTATGGGCCACACTGGGTGAAAAAGAATTTTGCTTGCTTTGCTCATTAAATACAATGCTTTATAGTGTTCTAAATTTAAGACTGATGGGCTCTTTTACTTAGAAGAAATTTCTAAGCATCAATGTATATAACCTGTGGCATGGGTATTATTGGCCATATTTAATCAAATTTACAGTGAGATTGGGGAGAATAAAAGAAATAAAAGAGTTGAATTTTGAAAACTTTGAGCCTGACCATGAAAAGGAATTAGGCATTGGTTCTTCATAAACAGTAAGCACAATAGTATATGGAATGCTACAAACTGGACATGTAACCTGAGAACAAGAAGAACATGTTTTGATTAATGTCCAACAAGACAAGCTAAAACAGATGAAAAGAAAACAAGCCAAGTTCAAAAAGTTATGTGACAGTTAAATTTTGTTGTCAACTTGACCTTTTTAGTAATCTTAGGTGGGTCTCCGAGGATGTTCACAGGAAGGCAACCTCTCAGTAGGGGGCAGGATTAAAGAAGCTCAAAGAAGCTAGAAGTGAACATCCTTTCCTATGTGGGCAGTGCAGGAAGGAAATTCCAGAGACTCAGGAAGCCATTAAGTCTGGGATAGAATTGGAAGACCCCAACCTAGGGCTATATAAAGGTGAAAGAATTCTCTTTGCCCTCCTGCCTGTTTGCTAGTGTGTGTATGGTGTTGGTGATGGTTTTCTCTCTCTGCTTATACCTGTGAAAGAGGGACAACCTCTTTTGCTGTTACGGAACTGAACCCCAGGACTCAAATAGCCACACTAGCAGATGCAAAAGCAAGAGGATTCTTTGTTTTTTTTTCTGCTGCGCAGACGGGCTCCCCGGACCAGTGAATACCAGAGAGCCCTGAGGTACAAAAGCTTCAGATATTTATAGGCAAGAACTACAAAATTATAATATAGCTCAGACCATAGGACGTTTCATATTTCCATTGTTTTTTTTTGTCCTGATCTGTACAATTTTGATTGGTTATCCAGTTGGAGCCTGTTATTTGCATTTTATTTTATAACTTAGGACCTCCCACAGAAGGGGCGGGGGAGTGAGCCAGGAGAGGTTCTTTGTTCTTTCATATATGAGCTGTTTTATGAAATGGAGTCAGTTTTACAAAATGGATTCTTCAGAACTACCCTTTAATCTGTAGCTTCAATAAATACTTTCCTCCTCCAAATTTTGCCTGATTTGAAGATTCATCCCAGCAGTGTGTGGCTGACTATGGCACCACTCATTTATTTGTGTTCCATATTCCTCATTGATGTTAGACAGCCAACTCAAGAGCCACTGGCTTTGGGCAGCTCTGTTGACCATGGATCTTCACTCCCCGGGTTAACCCACCAGAGCTGAGAAAGGCTCCACCATTCTCATCAGTGTCAAAGATTCTAACTCAGAAAGAGTAACAAAAAGAGTATAAAGTTAGGAGTGAGCATCCACTTGCCCAGATAAAAAGGAAGATAATTTTTTGGTCAAGGGCAATGAGGAGTTGCAGAAGAATTCTCAGAAATCTGTGTGCCTGCTTCTCTCATTACTGACCATCAACTCTGCTTTATTAGAGACGAGCAAGAGAACTACCTCCACAGCAAGTCAGATAATCTATGAAAGGGTAATGGAGACTGACACTGAAGATACACAATATAGCCCAAGGCAGAAGTCTAGAGAGACTCTTAAGATCTCAACAGTAAAGCCAATTTAAAACTCACTCAACATGACTCAGGGAACTTTGTGGAATAGGGGGTGGAAGAATGGTAAGAGCCATGATGTGAGAGAATATCCAGAGTCATTGCCCCATTAATAACAACACACAGAGGAAAAAATACTGAATACTGATTGTACAATTCATAACCCCCTATCCCATGGACTAGGTCCAGCAAGCTCAATGAGGAATGTCTCAGTGGGTTGGGGACAGGGAGTAGGGAAATAGGGATACCATCACAAGACTCACTTATACAGTGTAACTAATTACTAATAATAAATAAGTTTTTTTAAAAAGTTTCCTTACATAAGAAAAGAAAAAAAAGATGTTCCAGTGTCTACCTCAAATTTTATTTATCTTCTTATAAGACATTACACTTTAGGATTTTGCCATAAAACTCTAAAAAGCCATGCAATGTCGCAGATTTGAAGACAGGTAAGAATATTCTAAGAGCAAGTGTCCAGCTGAGGATACAAGAAGTCTGGAATGGGAGCAGTAAGAGCCCTGGAAACTGGAGAAGAAACTGTATGGACATTTCCCACCTCGTTTTATATAGCACTTTCCTTTGTCATTCTACATAAAAAAATCAGAGTACTAGATACAGCATATACCTCCTAATTACAATCCACTTACTTGATTGTGTCTCTCCATTGTGAAGTTACATTCCATGTGCCATTTTTCTACACACTGGAGGCATATACCTTGCCGTGCATAGTAAGTAGATGATGCAACAAAGGAAGAGACAGTGTGAGAGTTAAAAAGAAACAGAATGAAAGGAATTGTGCTTTATCACTAGGGACATCACATAAGCAGAGAACCCTGGATGCCTATTGTACAAGCAGGCTTTAATAGTTAAGGTAAAGGGAGTCACCTTCAAGCTTTCTTTTTCACTTTCCTTTATTTTTTAGTGTTGCATTTTTTTAAAATCATCCTTTAACCCTCTCTTTAAACAGTTCATTTCTTTACATATTTGTTATAGTACAAACACATTATCTTCTCACCTCATCCTGTCAGAATAGCCTCAGTGCATCCATTGCTTAAGCTATTACACTTGGTCATATGTAAAGGAAACATACTTAAGTTTTTCTCTCAATGAATTACTCCTTAATAATATGGAGCTATTTGCAACAGCCAGAAATGAGCTCTATCAATGTTAGTGTCAGGTTCTTATAAAAAAAAACACCAAATGGAGTCTTTTTGTTTATTAAGTCAACTAAATATAATGCAGATTTTATAATTTTTCTTAAGTTTTGATCTCATAATTATCAGTGTTGCATTTTTTTCAAAAGTGCTTTGAAATCACTTTTAAATATATACAGTAGTTGGTTACATAGGGGAGGCAAAACTTCAGTAGTAGCAAATGGGAAATAGGGGAAATTGATATTTTCTAAGGGTATAAATTTTGCAGTGATGGCATTATGTACATATTCAAACACTATGCTTTCTCAGCATGGAACAGAGGAAGGTACTGTCTGAGGGGAAGGGAAAATCAAGAGACTGGTGAGGAGCAAGGGAGGAAAACAATAAAATATGGTGCATACATATGAAAATTAAACTGGTATAATGACTGTATATGCTACCTAAAAATATAAGAAGGGAGAAAATCATGTGTTACCTTACAGAATAGCATAGATATGAATCACTACAGCCCACCCTAGAACTATGTTTCTGACCATGATAAATATCCTCATGATAAAAACGTTCATCTTGTTCTTTCAATACATTGTTTCATGGAAACTAACAGGATGAAACAATGTTTCTAACTTATTTTGATATTTAAAAAAAACACATTATAATAAAGTTCAATAAAATAATTGTTTTGGCAGACAAATAATCGTTTCTTTTTTCATCTATCTCCAACAGGCACCATAAGAGGATGGATACTTAATCACAATTCCTACCTCTGAAGTCACATTGTGTCACTTACTACCTCTGATCTTGGAAAAGTTTTCAAACTGTTCAATTCCTTAAGGTCCTCCTCCACAAAACATGAATAAGTGTTGGGTCTACCTCATATGGCTATCCTGAGAACCAAAACACTATCTTTTCTATGTGTTAGCTATTATTACCATTACTATATAGAGCATTTTTTCTCTGATTCCAAAAAATTATATACCAACTTCCTATTTAGTTATCTGTCCCTGCATTTGTCAATGACCAGCTGTGCTGTAAAAACAAAATACAATGGAAGCCAGGTAATATGTTCTCCAGTTGACAAAATAACCCCAAGATTACATGCACAAGAAAGGAACACAAAATTTGGAGATTAGAATTCTCACCAAACACTTCAGGATTTTAAGTTATGCTACAGAATTTAAAAAAGAATCAAATCAATACTAAACATGGTGAAGAATATGTTTCTACAAAATATCAAACCACTTGGTAAGAATCTCAGTCATTGGAGTAATTTTTGTTGTAGAGATTTCTCCTGGAGCTGTAACAAATTGTTTTTTTTTCTAGTTGGATCAATGTGTTCTTAAAATTAATATGTACTGATTCCTCTTCTGTCTCCATTGACAAAATATACCTCTTCTCAAAGTCCATTATCATACCATAAAGCTGAGGTGCAGGGTGGGATTTGGTCCTTCATTCCTGCTATTTTTAGTCAGAAAATACATCATCTGATGTTCATTTGACAACCAGGTCACATGATCAACAAAACCATCAGGATGTGACAGATTCGTTATCTAGGGAGTGTGGTTTTAGCCAATGGGGAATTCTTCAATGCCTCACCTATAGTCTACATATAGAAGATCAAATAGCTCATTATATTTAAGTATTCTAGAGATATATGCTGATAAGAGAAAAGAGGGAGAAAAAAAACCAAATTACTTATGAACAAATAATTCTAACAGATTTTTTTTCTTTTCTCATAGGAAGCAACTCTCCCCTGAGTACCAGTAGTTGAATTAATAATAATGTATCCTGCATTTCAGGGACATCTGTGGGAGCTAAGTAAGGCAAGATAATAGACGCCGGCAGATATCACGGGACAAATATTATACAAAAAACAGAAATGCACAAGATATTTCACTCCATTTTACTAGATTCTGTCAGTAGATTTGCTAAATAAACCAATGATTATAACTTCACTTCCGTGAACCTCAATTACCTCCACAAATTATAATTATGATGGCAATATGATGATGTTATACATATAAGATTGTCAATTGTAATATATTTGTATTATATCCCATAGAAACTATTAAATAGACTAGTTGAATCTATTAAATAGACTTGTTGAATTCTTTTTCACAGGGTTACAGGGAGAATTGAATGAGTTAATATATGAAAAAGAAGTTTTGAAAAATCTAAGCAACACTGATATCCATTAACTACTAACCAACAGAAGAATTTTCTGGTCCGTTGACAAAAACCTATGTCATCATAAGATTCATAGCAGTAAAATGGCTATCAGTTTTGTATTTTATTATGTTTATGAAGTGAAAAAAAACCTGCTCCTTGAAATTAAGATCACTGAGTCTAATTTTAATTATGTCACTTATTCTATGCCAAAGATTACACATCTCTTAATATACATGGTGCACTATAGCTGAGCCTTCTTGGTTTTCCTCTTACAGAATGGTAAGGACTAGAGTATTCAGCAGTCATCATGCCCTTAAATAAACAATGCAGAAGCAAATTCTTTTGAAATTGCAGAAAGGGGCTGGGAATATATCATAGGGGTTAAAGGCACTTTATTGCAGAATTGGCTGGCCTGGCTTCAATTTCCCAGTCCCCATGTAAAGCCAGGCCAAAATGTATTGCATATATCTAGAATTGGTTTGCAGAGGCAAGAAGCTCTGGCATGCACATATACATGCATGCATGCAGATAGATAGACATAGATAATAGATAGATAGATGATAGATGATAAATAAGAAATTAAATAATCATTAAAATCTTTAAAAAGAATACCATTGTTTCTCAAACATTTCAGTTCTATTGCTGTAAGAGTAAAGGAACTTGACCTGTATGCCCACAGGGACCAAAGGAAGGAAGTTTTGCAAATGGTAGAACCATTAAGTTTCTTTGAGGTTGTTTTATTGCTACTTTTTTATGCAAATAGCCATCCTAATGAAGAATAAGTGCCGTGTTGTGTGTTTGTGTGTGTGTGTGTGTGTGTGCATTATGTCATATGAACAGGGTGATTCCGTAGTACCAACCTGTGGTAAATTTAATATGTTTCTCTTCATTGGCCTTGCCTGATAAAATTTGACTTTCTGCTGTGAAGCCTTTGTTCTCTGAACCTGAAGCCACCTGGGAGCTGCTCTGGAACTACAGAACTTCCAGCTGGCTAGACACAGGACAGTAGGCTTATTAGGAAAGAAGCTGGAAGACTCGTCTTGAAGTTATACTTCAGAGGTTGAAGTACTGTTTGTTTTTACATTGCTTATATATTGCACACTTTAAATAATGTCAAGGTGCCCAATGATGCTTTCATGAACTTTTACAACAGATTACAAAATTTCAATTTTCTTCATCACTCTGTAAGTGATGGGAGAGAGAATAAGATATTGTTCAGGGGCCCTAGCACTCACTACCCTGTTCCCAAGCAACAATTAGTAGACAGAATATCTGGTGATTACTTTAAAGTCACAGTAAATGAAGATAAAGAACTATCCAACACAGTAATTGTCCTTGATGAGCCTGGTGGCTCTACTGAAAGGGAAGAAACTTATGGACATGATAAATACCAACTTGGAAGCAAATGATAGTTGACAAATTAATTTTCTTTGCTAGAAATGCATCTATAGAAGTACAAGGTATGTTTTAAATTCCTAAAATGACAAAAATTGAAGTATCATAGACCCATCACTCCTTGATGAATTTCTTCTCCATATTGTAATGATTTTAGCTTCTTCAAATGGGGACTCTGCTAGGGAGTGGAGGCCAGGAGAAGGGTAATAAAAACTCATGTCTTTTAATATAATAGAGAAGGCACTGTTCCAACTTTATCCTCTTCACATATTATCTGCCTCTGGCAATTAAATCTACATAAGATATAGTAATAGAAAAAAAAATGACAATTTATTTCACACGATCCCTCATAATGAAAAGAAAAAAACAAACAAAAGCAGAGTTGGTTTCTTACAAAGTGAATCGGACAATGGACGATTAGTAAGTTGTGAGGAAGCAGCTAAATTATAGTGGGAGAATTAATGGATGAAAATAATTGTAACCAGGAATGTAGAGAATCCTTTCTGTATTGACTTTTTCTCCCTGTGGATGAGAATGGTGTGAAGAAGGGGGTTTCCATGAAGATCTTCTCTTGCTTTTAAAGACAAAAAGGAGATCTGGATAACCTTATTGAACCTGCTGTTTTTCTAAGTGCCTTTAATTCAAAATAGTCAATATGCCAGAATGTTGTATTTTTAACTCCTTCAATGCCTCTGCCAAGTGCATTGATTGTTCTCATTCTTCATGAAAACTTTAACCATTACTCCAGTATTATTTAATTCACAGTAAGTATACTTACTTTGAATATACCTCACATTTTAAGAAGCATCCCAAAATTGCATAATAATTTATTTGAGACATGATTCTATTCACAACCAGAAATGAACATGAAGGGAAATTCTAAAAATTCAGAACCTTTAAAAAATGAAACATAACAGATGTTTAATATATCTAATGAACTATATCACTCATATGGTTAAAGAAAAACATGATATTTTGAGTAATTTAAAAGATGAAATATAATTAACCCAGCTGAAATGAAGCCAAATTAATATAGTTTGTCTCCAGGAATCTGATGACAAGGTCTCTATAGTACCAACAACAAGGAAATTTTTAAATATTAAATCTTATAAAGGCAATTCATCAATTCATCGGTGAAAATGTCTACCAGTGAATATCTAAGCCAATAGAAACTTTCACTAACTTGCAATAGCATAAGGCAACTCTTGCACAGCCTTCTTTGTCTTGGAAAAAAAGCAGGTATAAGGTAGACTTTAACAAAGCTTCTCAACTCAAAACTGTATTTTGAGCACACTGTAAGACAGTGTTTGCTTCATACATTTATTCCCTAAATGAACCCTATCCTACACAAAAAAAAGAGTGGAGAGAAACTTCATTTTACATACTTAAAGTAGTATCTACAGCAATGATCAGTGCAGGGTCAATAAGAAAATGAAGCCACCTTGATATTCATAAATGTGATATATTTAAAATGCCATAGTCATTGCCAAGAAATAATTGTGTTTATGAAAGTCAGACTCTAGGCATGCTGAAATAAATATTCAATCACAAGTTAATGTTTACTTTTAAAATTGCAGTGAACCCATCATTTTTAAAGATTTTGTCCTTGAGTAGATACATAGATAGCATATTCAAAATAGAATCCATAAAATACAAACACTCTTTTTTGTATTTTGCTCACTGATAACAAAAATGAAGTTTCTTTTCCTTAAATTGGGACTGATGCTATGTATATTGGGATAAAAACGGTTTTTTTCTTTTTTTTTTTCCACACCAGAAAGGAAGAAAGTTAGCTGATACACAGTTCACTTGCTGTCTTTCCTGTCTGAAAACTCAGAGAAACAAAGGTAACATTGTCATTGTTTTATGATTTTAACTCTGCTGGGAAGCTTCTCTAGTCAGTTTCAACTGCAGGGGATGCATTTGATGAAAATCTTAAAAGCAATTGAGTGGTATAAACTGTTGACTTTTATCCTTCGCTATCATGAGCAGCTTATTCTTTGAAGGATCTTTACCTGGGAAGCTTTCAACTGCCATTGTCAAGTGAAGCCTCCTGTACCCGGAGATAAAACAAAATTAACTTTTCAAGGACATGGTGGTCTGGAGAGAGGAAAGTTATCTGGGAACTAAACAGAAGTTCAGAATCTAATGAGTACCCCACAGAATTTTAGTTGTGTGAACATTGTGCTCTCCCTTCGGTCTAACAGACTGCGTGTGGAGCTCTTTTAAAAATCCCCTTAAAAGGATGCTTCATTTCTTCCTTGGATTGGTCTGTATTCACCTTCATGTCTCTTATTGAACATTTTGATAAATTCTACAAGACAGAGAAAGGCAACGAAATGTGTCTAAATACTGTGTTCGCTTTTATTGATAACATACATATAAAATATATATCATTATCCCAATTCTCTCCCATCCCCCTTCCCCTTACCCTTCCCTGATCTCCACTCAAGTACATTTCTTCTCCTTTCCAGTCTCTGCTATATTGATGGAATTATTTTCCCTCCTATTATACAGGTTTTATCATCAGCCACTGTGAGGTTTTTTATAAGTACGTTGAAGTATGCAAGTCATAGCATCATCTTTGATGTCAACACAGTTTAAAGTTCCTAGAGAAAGAAAAAAAATTATCTCTCTGCAAAAACTTTTTAGACAAACTCCTCTATCCACGCATAAAGTAAAATCCACAGAGAATTGATCTTATGAATTTACAGTTTAAAATTTTTAGTAACAGCTAAAATTAAACAATACTGGCTACTTCATAAGCTAGGCTTTGTCTCTGTCACTGCCAGATGAGAGAATTTGAGGAAATGTGGGTCATTCCCCCAGTTATAGTAGATGTAATTATTAACCTCTGAGGAAGAACACTGCTAAACAGAGATTTTAAACAGCCCAGCCAAGAATTGTTGGACAGTTTCATTCATTTATTCGGCTAATATGTATAAAATGCATTTTAATGACATTCACATCTAATGATCTATTTCCATTTTCTTTCATTCTATTCCCTTAAAAGTGGAAAAGCATGTTTTAAATCAAATATTAACCCATTATAATGTACAAATGATATGCCCTGATGAACAATGAATGGAAATTTGGTCATTCTTTATGATCCTGCAGTGCTAGCAGAGACAGACAACAGTTTGTGTTCTGTGGATTGAATTTAATATTTTTCATGTGATGGTGATTTGATAGGCAATGGTGTCAGAGACAAAGTTTTTGTTATTTTCTTTTCCCAAGTTTTTTTAAAGAAAGAAAATATTTCAGAGGCACAACAAATAAGATTACAAGTACCTGAAAATTTATACAAAGGGTCTATGAAAAGAGAAAAAAAAATAAGAGAAGCCTAAGATTTTGAAACCAAATGCTGAACAAATACCGAAATTAGAAAACACAAAAAAAAGACATATTTTTGAAGTAATGAATCAGCCCTTGCTACTAGTTAAGTTCTTTGATAATATTGCCAGGGAGTATTAGGATCTCAGGAAAAAGACCTGCTTGTCTTCCATTACTCCTCTCTGTCATCAGTGTTTCCATAACAGATAAATATGCAATAATTAACATCAATTTTTCTTTTATAAAAAGAGACAGTGTAAATAGAAGTTGACTTTTCATGCCAAATAGTATTTTCTTATCTAATTATATATATGTTTCCATATTTTACTATCCACCAAACCAATATTATTAAATTTTAGGTGAAGCTAGTATTAATAACTCGCACAAAGATGCAGCACTTTTGGACATATATTCTCTTTGATCTTTTACATTCTACTCTGCACCTCAAATAGTGATGATTATGTGTGAGTTGAGAATATTTCCAGTGTGTGTGTGCTCAGCACTGTTCACATTTTAAACATATTAAAATTACTCTTTGGGGCTGGAGAGATGGCTCAGTGGTTAAGGCACTTGCCTCCAGTGCTTAAGGCCCCTGGTTCAATTCCCCAGGACCCACATAAGCCAGACCCACAAGGTGGTGGCCCTGGTGCGCTCTCTCTCTCTCTCTCTCTCTCTCTCTCTCTCTCTCTCTCTCTCTCTCTCTCTCTCTCCCCCCCCCTCTGCTTGAAAAATGAATAAAATATTTTTTTAAATTACTCTTTGTTCTTCTACATTATATAGTTCCCGATTTTAGTAATCTGCTCTAACATTGCCAACCACCTTGCTTCTCAGATTGAAATTTAAAAGGTATTTATGGGGCCTGGGAGATGGCTCTGCAGGTAAGGTACTTTCCAACAAAGTCTAATGACCCAGGTTTGATTCCCCTGTACCCACATAAAGCCAGATGCACAAAGTGCATCTAGAGTTCGTTTTTCACCCTCTGGAGCGCCTGGATATCGATTCTCTATCCTCTTCTTTCTATCTCTTTCTGCTTGCAAACAAATAAAAATATTTTTGACAAATATATTTACCCTCTTCCTCATTTCTCAGATTTAATTTAAAACACAGAAACCATACAAAAATAATACCATAGTTCAAGAGACAGAGTACTCTACAAGTGGGATCAGTGCTCTTGGCTAGAGACCTATTTTCAGTAGGTTTTTTCCAGGGTCTTCTTAAAAGCTGTGGGTTTTATGGACCTCTCCAACACATGTATTCAAAGGGCTAAGTTCTCCTAATAGGCTCTGGATGGAGGATGAGATGATCCTGATAGCATTCAGAGCAGACCACTTATCTTTGAGGATGTCCAGGCAGATGTTACCCTGAGGATCCATGTTGGAGTTGAAGCAGAGAGTAGGCACTCCACTGTGGGCACATTATATAGATACCTATATACTAGGATGCTCTAGAAGAGTTTAGACCTCAGATCTTCATGCCCTATGTTACCTGCTATGTGGATGCTCCCTAACAATTTGAAAAGGTTGTCTGATTCAGCAAAGGCAGAGAATCCTTTGTCACCAGATGTAATGCTGAAGGGCACTGGTAGTAGCATTCTGCTCTCAGCTCCTTTAGGGATATCCATGACAGACATCAACACTAAGGACGCCATTCCAACCTCTTTACTGTTAATTCAACTTATTTGCTCCATATCATCACCTCCATAACACAACGAAGATAAATTATCTAAATTATCGATCTACAGAAAAGCCTTCAATGACTTTTAAGAAAATACCCAAATTCCTTTCTCTGTCATGCTCAGCTCTGTAAGACATGACCTTCCCTGGATCACTTCCAGCAATCTCCTCTTTTACCAGATGTCATAGTCAGCCACGCACTGCTGGGATGAATCTTCAAACCAGGAAAAATTTGGGGGAGGAAAGTATTTATTGAAACTAAGATTGAGGAGAAGTTCTGTAACAGCGAAAGAGGCTGGCCCTCTTTCATAGGTACAAGCAGAGAGAGAAACCCATCACCAACACCATACACACGAAACAGCAAACAGGCAGGAGGGCAAGGAGAGAATTTCTTCCCCTTTATATAGCCTTAGGGTGGGGTCTTGCAATTCTATCCCAGACTTAATGGCTTCCCAAGTCTCTGGAATTTCCTTCCTGCACTGCCCACACAGGAAAGGATGTTTACTTCTAGATCCATTGAGCTTCCTTACATCCTGCCCCCTCCTGAGAGGCTGCATTCCTGTGAACATCCTCAGAAACACACCCAAGATTACTTGAAAGGTCAAGTTGACAACAAAACTTAACCATCACACCAGCCACCATGGGTTCATGTCAGAAATTCTGATCTGCAAATCCTTAGCTGACTACTCTTTTGGTTATTTTCTCTTACTCAGCCTCATGTAGTTAAATTCAGAATATTATTGACAACTCAGATTTCCTCCAAGAAACCTTCACTAGTTTCCCATTATCTTCTGGCCCCTTGTATGATGCTAACCATTACTCTCCTAACTTCAAGTCACTGTACTGAAATTGTCTATGTGTCTATTTCTTGACAAATTTACATATTCTTTTCACAAATTGAAAAGTTCCTTAACACAGTATTCAGGTCAAATGGGATTAGGTATTCAAGTAATTAATTAACTCATTAGTTAATGAGATGATCACAAGATTTAATAAAAAAGAACTTTACAATTTTTGAAGGAAGGTCATATGCAAAAAGAATGTACCATGAAAGTTTTCACAGTGTCAGTGGTGTTTGATATGAACACTATGTAATATGCAAAGTCCAATAAGCTTCATGAAAGGACATGTCAGGAAAAAGAATGCCAAAGCACAAAAGTGAGAGATTTGATGTAGCAAAGAGCTTAGGGGAACAAAGAACAGTAGAACGTAGAACTACAGCAGGAGGAAGGATTCTCACTGCAAGCTAAAGAAAATGATCTACATTTCATCAGACAATAAGGAACCATTTAAGGAACACATATTTTGTCCTATATACTATTCTAGTCACTTTAACTGTACTCACAGCCCAGGAAATATGTATAATTATACTTATTTTATAGATAAGGTAATTAACAGTATTAGAGGTTAAGCATGCTACCCATGATCAACAGCTAGTAAGTATAAAAACAGGTTTAAAAATGAGACATTCTGGTAGGGAAACACACCTAAATATGCTGAGGGCTTTAAGTTAGAGAAAAAGAAATAAAATTGGATTGGTTTATTTTTAACCATTCAAAGCAACTATTATAAGTTTTTTTTTTTAATTTTTATTTATTTACTTGAGAGATAGAGAGGGGAGAGGGAGGGAAAGGAAGGCAGGTAGAATGTACACACCAGAACCTCTAGCCACTGCAAAGGAACTCCAAATGCATGTGTCACCTTATGCATCTGGCTTTATATGGGTATTGGGGAATTGAACCTGGATTCTTCAGCTTTTCAGGCAAGCACTATAACTGCTTATCCTTCTCTCCAGACCTATTATAAATTTGGGTTGTACACTTAATTGTTACCTAGACACCAGTGAGTGCCAGGATGAATGATGTTCAAAGGCTAGCAACGTTTTGAATAGTATAAAAAGCATATAAAGAATGAGGATAATAACTAATATCTGGCTTACAAAACTACAGCTTAGCTATATCTTCTAAGATCTCAGAAGTTATCACTTCTTAGAAAAATACATTAATGGTAGGTATCAGCATTCTTCCTAAAAGTGGGAGATGTTTCTAACAAACTACCTTCTTGGTTGTCAGTAAGAAAACTTGGGTTTGTAGCTTACATAATAACAGCTGGGAAGAACAGTATCTTTTATGCAGTACACTTAAGAATCAGAAGAGTAAAGGCTGTGTTTTCATTTATCACAGGATATATTTTTGGTCATATCCACTTAATCATAAAATCTCTGATAGTACTGATTACTATATATCCCAAATCATTTAGATCAGGCTAATGTACAATAAACAACCTCAGTAAAGTGTCACAACAACTATTAGACACTAAATAACTACACATAGACACATAGCCTCTTTAAGGAGGGTCTTTGTGATATACATTCTGTAGTTCTTCTCCCTCATTTTTGCCTGGGCCTTGTGGATATTTACACGTGTAAAATAATATTGGGAAAGACAAACACACAGATTTTTGGGCAAATGTCAGACCTCTGATATACTAATCTTTGTAATCCTAGACTACCACTATAGTACATTACTCAGAGTCAGGGTCTGAGTCGATCTGATGATCCATCCACTGTCTTTGTCTCTAATATATGAGTTTAAATTTGAATTGATATTCTCATCAACCAGCAGAATGCCTGCCCTAACTTTCTAAATCCTGCCATAAGGACTGAGGGCCCATGGAACTCTTTCCTTAAGAATTAATATAGCTGGAGAGAGTTCAATCTTCAGAATCCACATAAAAACAGAATCCATGGCAGGATTTTGCAATTCAAACACTCTGACAGCAAGATGGCGGGCAGAGATAGGAGAATTTCCTGGAAGCTCCTGGCCAGCATAGCTCGAATGAGAGAATGAAAATGAGAGACTCCATCATAAACTAAATGGAAGATGAGGACTGACACCCAATAGTTGAGTTCTGAACTCCAAACATGTGCTTTGGTGCACACACACACACACACACACACACACACACACACACACACACACACTAATGATAATAATAGTTTAAGAAAAATAATAGTAACAACAGTATACCTTCTCTGATAGGGATCCAGAGACTAAGCCACCATTAATTAACAAAACGACTCAATGTGCATTATCCCACTTGTGTCCCCTTTTCATTTGCATTTTGGACTATACAGAAAATCAATAAGACTCACAGACTGACTTAAGAAAAGTTTGATCAATAGTTACTCAAGTTCCAGCTGCTCAACCAAATATGTCTTCATAGCAAAGCAAATGCACAAAGCCAACCAGTCTTTCAGAGAGCTGAATGACTTTGTCTCCATATAATGTGAAGAAGCCAGTAACAATTTGCTTTCACCTGACACAGACAACAGTACATTTATACTCTCTGGTCTTGTTGTATGTCAGTGCTGTGAAGCATATGAGCTCTGTGAAGGAATTACAACTTTGGGCCACAATCAATTTTATAAGAATGATGGTGATGTCATCATTCTGTAATAAATCAAGTTATACCATTCACTGCACATTGCATGAAATACCATCTTATGAATATTAACTAGATGAAGTTAACCTAGTGGTACTGTTAAGAAATGTAGACAAAGTGTTCCAAGATTTTTTTTT
>PVHP010020922.1:0-30018 GCA_004024765.1 Zapus hudsonius | reverse complement strand
CATCCCTGATCAGTTGTATATCCTCCTCTGTGGGCTGTCTGTATTAGTCCTTGTGGCAAGGTATCCTGTATATCTTAGTACTCATCCCAGTCTTCCTGGCCCAAGTGTGTTGTCACTGATGGGTGTCATGCCTCCGGACAGTCTCCCCCACCACGGCTCTCACAATCTTTCCGCCCCCTCTTCCGCTTAGTTCCCTGAAAAAATAAACATTTTTAATTATTAATGGACAATTTCATACATGTATATAATGCATTTTGATCACACCCACTCCCCATCAACCTCTATTATACCTCTCCTACTCTTGCTTGTATACAGATGGTGGATGGTGGAGAGGAAGGAGAGGGGGAAAATGAACCAAAACTAAGGCTGAAACAACCAGAGTGTGTCCCCTCTACATTGTAAGTTAATTAAAGTAAAACAAGGAGAAAGAGGAAGAGAGGGGGAGGGATTAAAATTTGTTTATTTTAATAGAATTAGCAACTTGGAAAACATTCTTGCACAATGTGTGGTTTTGTAGAAAGCCTGACATAAACAGAAAGTGTGCCTTTGCTATGATTGGCCACAATGGACTGCCTTCGTGTGCTCAAATTATGCATCCAAAGCACTAGGGTAAACTATAGGTATTTTGGCTAGACAGCCGAGCTGAATGAAAAAGAAAGGATTGTCAAGTGCATTTGCTTTAAAAAAACTACACTGCGGTCATTTTTCCTTAGCACTTTGACAATATAAAGAATGTCTCACCAGAAAAAGAATTGAAACTTGATTGATAACTGGGGGTGTATTAGATTCCTGAGGACAACATAAAAAAACAATTTCCATACATGCGCACACACTTTATGGAAAGAAAACATCTCTTCATAACTGCTTCTAACTGCCTTGCTTGTTCAATCATGTTTGATGAGGGCATCCTTTATAATAATACTATGATAAGTAGATTATCAGATCTCTGGAAAACTAGATTTTATTACATATCTTTTATGAGGTTACTTATTAATAAATTAAGTCTTTTAGAAAATGTTAAAACACAAGTACATTGAATGTGAAGTCAGAAATGTTAGAATAGAGTACATAAATATTGTGAATATGTATTTTATTGGAATAAAGCCATTAGAAACAGACTATGATGTAAAGCCTAATTACTTGTAAACTTATGAGACAAATCTACCTGGACAACTGACCCCTGGACTTCTAAAGCCATTCTAAAGGCTTATTTCCAATATGAAATTTCTGTATGTGAGGAAGCATGTGAAATTTCACACCGAAGAAGTATTGAAGTCTAATCGGTAGATGCACTGGGCAGAAATCTGTACAGACCCAGCTATGCTTAGCACGTGTTTCCCCTTGTAGGTCATGCTGAAACGTCATCATCAGGACAGTGGTATGAAAAGACACAGCTTTTAGGTTGTGATTAGACCATGAAGCCTTCTCTCTTGTGAAAGAAATAAAAATTCTTCCTGGAGCATTCACTTCTCTCCCTTCCCCTTGCTTCACCTTCCCACCTTCTGCCAGGCCTGAAGATAGTGTTTTTCCCATTGAGAATTCAAGAGACCTCCTGGAAGCAGAGACAGCACCCTCACCAGACACAAAAAGCTTTGATATCAGACTTCAGACCTGTGAGGAATACATTTTTATTGTTAATAAATTGCCCAGGAGTCTGAGGATAAAGCTCAGTTTACAGAGCTCAGCCTTGCTGGCATTAAGTATGCCAACAACAATTGTATTAGTGCTTACCCCATTTATTGATGAAATGTTGAATATTTCTTTTCAGGGAGTCAAAGATTTTAACCTGAATGGATACTAGAGTGATTGAATGGATTTGCCCTCACACAACCATAAAGTAGAGAAATGGTTTGATTTTTTTCAGATTTGATCATTTAAAAATTGAATTTTTTTTGTTTTGTTTTGTTTGATTATTTTGTTTTTGGAGGTAGGATCTTGCTCTAGCCCCAGCTGACCTGAAATTCCCTATGTAGTCTCAGGCTGGCCTGGATTATATGGCAATCCTCCTATCCCTGCCTCCTGAGTGCTGGGATTAAAAACCTGTGCCACCACACCTGGCTCAGAATGAGTTTTTTTTTTTTGAATTTTTATTTACTTATTTGCAAGCAGAGAGGTGGAGAGAAGAGAGAGAGAGAGAGAGAGAGAGAGAGAGAGAGAGAGAGAGACTACTAGGCCTCCAGCCACTGCAAACAAACTCCAGATGCATGTGCCTTGTGCATCTGGCTTTACATGGGTGCTGAAGTATTGTACTGGGGTCCTTAGGTTTTGCAGGCAAGTGCCTTAACCGCTGAGCCATCTCTCCAGCCTCTGCAGAATGAATGTAAAGGAAGCAAAACAATGAGAAAAGACATACTTCCCAGACTATATAATTTCCAACATTAGAGATTATGGCAGGTTTTTAAAGATTTAATAATATTACTGTAGAAGGAAAGAGTTGAAATCAGGAGAACATTTCTGGTAAAATTTCTGGTATTTGTGCTCTGGTAGTTAGAGAAGATAAGGAACAACTCAAGAGTTCCTAATTTGAGTAGGCAAGTGTAGATTTTGTCATTTATAGTATACATAAACAAAGAGAGAAAGGCATTTAGGAATAAGGAAACTTACTTGTAAACCATTCACCATAATTTGATAATTTCTTATACAAGAAAATAATGTCAATATAGAAATATTCAGTAGGTGGTCAGGTATCCAGACTTGACACTCTTAAAGAAACCAAGTGTGCAAGTTTATGAAAGATCATGAGATATGAATAAGGAAACTCAAGACTGAACACTGAGAAAGTCTCATAAACATGGGTGAGGATAAGATAGAAAGAGTTTAGGAAAAGAGAGAGTAATCAAATCAGGCATCAGAATACAACCAGATAAATATGATCCAGTATCACACACTTTCCCAAAGACAGCTGTTGACATAGTTACCCATTCTTTCCAGGAAAAAAGGCCTTTACAAAAGTAGAAGGAGAGGAAGACAAGTCTGTATTCAGAGAGGCTGATCTGCAGGAAAATAGGACATTGACTCATTGATAATAGCTAAAATGAATAGTTGCTCACGTAGACAGGAGTGCAGAGTTGAGTGAGAAAATAAATCATAGAAGGGCATCTGCTGTTTTGCCTGCCAGACATCCTTCCTGATGATTTTTGTGACAGCATATTGAGGAGTGACTTGCCCCACTGGGAGATTAAATGGAGTTGTATGCCCTCCTTCCAAAATCAAGGACATGTGCCCAATTTTGTATGATAATCAATTCATCATATCCTTGGCCATAGTGATGATTTACATCTCTATATACAGTTGTGTCTTACTGGCTTTCTAGAAAAAATAAAATGAAATTTACTCACCAACTGTGGCAACACTCCAAGCCAAATACCTGCTCCATCAAACTCACTCACTGTTTTTTTCCCTTCTGCTTATATTTCTGCTCTTTGCTTTTGCAAGAATCCCAAACTAAGTCACAATGTCCTTTTCTCCTAGACCTCTCATTGAAGTTAGGGGTCACTAGCTGGCATACCTAACTTATCTCCATAAATAAAGTCCAGGAGATTAGCATCACCGAGAATCCATCATTGAATGAATCCAGAGGAAGGTAGCTACAAGACCATCCATCAAAGTTTCATCTGTGTCAATTGCAGCCAACAAAAGTCATTCATCAGGGTCTAATATGAAAGGGCCTATGGCTGGTAACTAGTGGGCACATATATCAAAATCTTTACCTGATATGATTAGCCTAAATTAACATCATTTTCTAATCACTACCTATTTAGGGCAAACAAATATCGTGCACTGTACTCAATATTGTCAATATGTAGCAGTGGCTAAATATGTCTTTTAGCAACAAAGCCAATCTTTAGTATTCACAATTTGTGCTAAATTTGTGCTTCTATCAGTTAAAAAAATTAGCAAGTGAGATACTTAAAACTTAAGCACTTTGTCCAAAATCACTCACCTATGAAGTTTGCCATGCTATGTTCAATTCATTCAAGACTAGGTAGAGTAAATCACACTCTGTACACAAAGACAAACCACAGACTGGCTTCAAAGTTGATTTGTCTCAAGACAACAGCCTGATGTATTGGCATTATCAGTTTTCAGACATCTTATTGATAACCTCCAGACATACGCACAGTGTGCCCTGATCATAATCCATTCTCACTGTCCTCCCAGGGCTTCTCTTTCATACCCCCCTTTAATAAACCCTTTATTCTTTCCAACTAGTCTTCTATTTTGCTGTCATTTTTTTTGCCCTCTTATTATCCAATAGCCACTGCCTTAAATGCAACCACTACTTGTTGTCTGGAAGACAGAATTGCAAAGTACTCCTCCCTTTCTTTTGGCTCTTATATTCTTTCTGCCACCTTTTCTGCAATGGTCTCTAAGCCTTGGAGTGTATGATGAAGAGGTCTCACTTAGTGCTGAACTCCACTGTCACTTATTCTGAGCACTTTTAGGAGTGTATATTATGAATTCTAATTACTTGCATGTTGAATGTAACAAGATAAGATGGTTGAATTAAGTAAAATATGTGCTTTTTAACTACAGAACAGTTCTTTACTCAATACAGTTTGAAAACAAAAGACACTCATCTCTGCGCTTTATTCATTATGGATGGCCACCAGGAGTACTCTTATCTTTGAATGATTGTATGTCACATTTATTTTCCAAGTTGTAGAAAAACTGCATAGTTTAATTAAGTTTAAAGTGTCCACTAGGAACAATAATGTTATATGAGACATCACCAAGAGCATGGTAAGAAATGTAGCATTTAGCCACTGTGGACATTTTTATAGCTAGTAGATTAAAAAAGTGCACTGTATTACGTTATAATATATCTCTCATTCAGGTATAGATTTTTGTTATCTTTGCATTGGCCTTTAAAACTGCGATGGGAAATAGAACCTATGTACCCATTACAGACATATTGACAAAGTAAATAATAGCATATTAGAAATAATAATTATGATAATATTGTTGATCTTGATGATATTTCTGGAAGCAAATATAAGCATGTGTGCATTTTCACAAAAAGCATAAACACATTAGCCAAAATTTTGCATTGTTATCCATTGTTTCTGCCTAATTATCAACTTGAAAATATATTTTGAGATGTAGTCATACATAAGTAAAGGACATAGTTGTTTAAAGTTTTGTCTGCAAAACCATAGCAGAGTTGAAGAATTTAGACCAGCATGCTTTCAGATACAGGAAACAACCATGTTCCTTTTCTAAGAAAGCTCTATAGTACTTTTCAAATGCTTGTAATTCTTTCAGTGTATGTGTGTGCCTGTGTGTGTGTGTCATTACTTTCTCTGCTGATGCTGTGGGTCTCAGTGGAGGCTGGCAACTTCAGAAGCCACACCATACTGGTGGCTGGTCCCTGTTTGAGTTAGGGAGGGAGTCAGGAGTGTATCTACTCTCTGCTGGTCCATGGCACTGGGCAGGCAGAACGTGGGCCAGCAAGAGAAAGAAAATCTTGGGATACCGCCACTGTGGATGGAACGGGCAGATACTGTTAATTGTATGTGGAGAGGTCATATTTATAGAGAGGAGAAACCAGGAAAATTAAAGGCAGGGGTATAGCAAGGGGATTGGTTGGGGCAGGGTGGTCTGTGGATGACTCACAAGTGAATAGGCAGGGGTTAGTAACCTGTGAATGCCTAGTTTGCATAAGTTGAGGGGCTCGCTCAGCCCTTTGTGGCAGGAAGTACATGATTCTAGACATGGATAACATGGTGATGACTGCAGAGGAATCTGTAACCTCCCAGCACAGCTGGGGTGAGGACACCAGGGCTCCTTGTGGCTTGCCAGGGAGCCAGGAGGATTTTAGGATCAAAGTTGAGTGTGATGAAGCGCCTACTGGGTTGCAGCAGTGAGCCACTGGGGCTTCAGCCTGTCTCAACTCTTAGTTAACCCTTTATGTCCTCCGTGTCCCTTAGCAAGGCCCCACATGTGTGTGTCTGTGTGTGTTTGGGCACATGGTTGTCACAACCTGCATAGGAAACCCTCAAGTGTTTGTCCCCTCCTACCACACTATTTGAGACAGGATTCTCAAACATCCTGAGAAGGCCAATGTATCTGGCCAACAAGCTCCAGGATTCCTCTGACCCCATCATTCATTACAATAGGCACTCTGGAATGACAAATGAGTGAGCCACTGAACTTCTGGCTTTATGCGGGTGCTGAAGATCCGGCTTCCAGTGGGCAGGCTTGCATCCCAAGCATCCTGCACCACTGATCCCAGCTGTACTTTTAGGATGTAGGAAAAAAAAAAAAAAAACAAACAGTTGACTATTTGAGAAAAGTGATCACACATAATCTCCTGATTTTCTCAAGTCATTACTTTTTTAAACTGACAACCAGCATCCCTATTGACAATAAACCACAATGATAATCCCCTCTTCCCACAACTCTTCCCTTCCTCCTCTCTCTCCCCTTCACTGGATCCCATCTTTTTTCCAACTAGTCTCTCTTCTATTTTGTTTTCATCATTTTTCCCTCATTTTGCAAGTCTTGTACAGGCAGCATCAGCCACTGCAAGGTCACGAACACTGCACTTGGCTCCTGACACTATTCTTTTGGTTATTTGCTTTTTGATTGCCTCTAGAAACAATCACTGTAGCATACAGGAACTAAATACTATGGCTCGGGTCCTATAATATAGATATTTTTCTTTGGAAAAAAATCATATGAGGCAAATAATATCACTCTAGGGAGTCAAGTACTACTCACCACTTACCTCTGAGCCATAATACCAGAATGTGAAAGAAAATGGAGAGAACTGTGCTCACTTTGGCAGCACATATACTAAAATTAGAACAATACAGAGAAGATTAGCATGGCCCCTGCACAAGGATGACACACAAATTTGTGAAGTGTTCCATATTTTTGTGAACAAGACTCGAGAGAAATATGAGATATCATAAAAAGACATAATATCATGGTCATGCAGATCCCAGAAGGAGAAGAAAACCAGGCTAGGGGCTTAGAAAATATTTTCAACAGAATTATTCAAGAAAACTTTCCTTACCTTGCAAGAGATAGTCCTGTACATCTAAAAGATATATGCAGGACACCAAACAAATCGAACCAAAGGAGGACCTCTCCAAGACATATCATAATTACAAAGCCAAACGTTGACGGTAAAGAGAGAGTACTTAAAGCAACGAGGGAAAAGAAACACATCACCTATAAAGGCAAGCCCATCAGACTCACTGCAGACTTCTCCATAGAAACTTTAAAACCCAGAAGAGCTTGGAATAAAGCTATTCTAGGCCTAAAGAAATATGGAATTCAACCTAGATTACTGTACCCAGCAAAGTTATCCATTATAATAGATGGAGAAATGAAAGTATTCCATGAAAATAACCAGCTCTACAATTACGTGAACACAAAGACAAAACTTCACAGGATCCTACATGAGATATCCCATGCAGGTGAGACAAGCCCCTAGCCTTGGTGGGGGATAATATCCAGATATATGCCCCCCCCCAGTAACAACATATTAGGGCTGGCGGAACCGGGCTGACTCCTAGGCTATCCATGGTCCCCAGCCCCAAGGACTGATCCAGACTGCCTATGGAGAAGGATGTCAGGCTGATTGGAGATGGGGAAAAGGGCATTAGGGTACTGGGGATAACAACTCATTATTTGCCCATTAAATATTGTAACTCATTATGGACAATAAAAATTTAAAAAATGAAAAACAAATGGAAAGAACTTATCCAGGTGAGAAGGATTGGTGAAATTCTGAGGGCTTTAATCATTATTATTATTGTGTGTTTGTGTGTGCTCATATTGTGGTGTGTGTGTGTGTGGTTTGTGTTCATGAGTGTGACTTTGCGGTGCCCCACACATTCTCCTGAGGCAGAGGATGCTCACTTGCAGTGGCCAGAGCATAAAGCAGGCTGTCCATACTCTTTTGACCATTCTTACTTTGAGCTGGGGTCTCTTCCTAACAGATTAGCTTGCTGGTTTTTAAGAGCTGGGTGATTCCCTGGTCACTGCCCCCCTTTGAGACACTAGGTTTATAGACACAAATGGACATAGTCCATGTACACGCTGTATCTGTAGATTCAAATTCAAGTAGTTTCAAGTCCCCTCCAGAACTCATGCTTGTGCAGGATGTGCACTTAACCACTGGGCTCTCTCCAGCTCAAGACAAAGGTTTGAAGGCTTCACATATAATATATTATAGAATTGTGTTGAGAACTCATAATGTATACATTGTCCATTAAAAATATTATAATTCGTTGCATAGGGAATCCAAACACTTCCATTAATTTAGGGCAACTTAAAATACTTTACGTTGCATTTTAAAGACAGCATCAAAACCTGGTCAGGGTCTTTATTAGAGTTTAATTGAAAGTGACATATGATAAGCCTGAATGTAAAGGGCTGTATTGGGAAGCAAAATACTAATACATAAAACAAAAACTAGTACACCTAATTGCATTTAACAATTCCTGTCAAGTGTGGGGAGAAGCTGAATAAAAAACTATAAATATAAATTAATGAAAATATATCACAGTTTACCAAACTAGTTCATTGTCATTTTCAAAGTTAGTGCCACATTTTAGACTTCTCAAAAAAAAATAACCATATTAAAGGAATTAATTTCCATTTTGTTATTTTAAGTGATCGTTTTGTATTCAGGAAAACTTTCCCAGAAGCATTCTGAGGTTATAATTAGAATCCTTATGAGAAAAGCAC
The DNA here is from genome assembly GCA_004024765.1 of Zapus hudsonius. Taxonomy (NCBI): domain Eukaryota; kingdom Metazoa; phylum Chordata; class Mammalia; order Rodentia; family Dipodidae; genus Zapus; species Zapus hudsonius. The sequence continues at coordinate 21,315 of PVHP010020922.1, read as the reverse complement.
AAAGTATTTTTTTTCTCTCTCTCTCAAACAGATGTAATCTTCCAGTAAGGTAAGACTCAAGAGTAGTAACCAGAGGTGTTTTGTCAGATAAGTAAATTTATGCACTACCTAGAGGCCTAAAAGTCACCTTCCTCTTGATGACCCTGAGGCTTTGGGGTTATTTGATGATACTGACTGAATTAAAGGTGATGACTGCTTCTGAACAGAGCAATACAGATGTTACAAACTGGAATCATGTCATCACATCACACTCAAGGGACACCATACACAGTAGTTTCCTATAAACATGATATGAGGTTTTTTAATGAAATTTAGGAAAAGTCCCACAATATTGGAGGAGGTGAAAGTATAAGTCCACAGAATACCACCATTTCTGGGTATATTCTATGAAAATCGGAAGTGAAACACAACAATTCCATCTAAGAGGCTCTTAGCAGTTCAGACAAACTCTGGCAAATGGGCACCACAAGCCACACAGAATGCCTAGATACACACAAACACACACACACACACACACACACACACACACATTGATATGCAATACCCTAAACCTAAAGCCATAAGAAATTTTATGGAAGCTGTGTTTCACCTAATCATGTTTATCCCAGAGGAGGAAGATTATAGAGTACAAGAAAAGTCATCATCTTTCTTATTTCACAGGTATTAAAGGCAAAATTGAATTTCAGTGAGCACAATGTGGGTATATGATATCATAACAGCAATAATAGCAAAAATATTCACACTTGGATTTCTCTACCTGTAGGTGCTTAATGCTTGTTAGTTATAATCCTATACTCCATTTTCTTCCTGTAAACCAATAGATTCCTTTTATTCTTGGTAAATTATCAATTTGTATCCCTTTGGATATGTTCTTTTACATAATTAATATTAAATAATTTGAAAGCTGTTCTGGACTCACCAATAGTGACACCTATTGGTGAAGTGTTATTTTAAAGTAATAGATTTTTGGAGGGGGAGGACCCACAAATAAGTTAATTCTAATCATAAATTAGAATTGGCATTCACTTTTGATGTTTAATATGATTGCATTGGGGTGTCATTGACAGAATAAGTATGACAACATGTATAATCCAATTAGTTTAAAGCTAGTTTTGAACATTATTTGTATCACAGTAAAGTGATTTTTTTTTCTATCTGGTAAGTAGTCATTATTTGGATTAATTCACCTTCAATAGTGATTTGAAAGAAATTTTCTTTAAAAAATCATTTATACATATAGGTCATCCTCTTTAGTCAGTGATGAGAGATGAATGAAAAAATGCACATGTATATGATGAAAATTTTCACCTGTATTTCACATCAAACAAAGGGATAGATATTTGTGGACTGAAATGAAGTTTGAAGCACTAGTTCAAAAGCCGTGCTGCCTAGAACCCACATGAAATAGTATAAAGTGAACAACCTGCGAGGTGCTGAGTGATTCCCCACTTACCCATTACTCCACATATTCAATATTCACTTCTTTTGCTCTCAGACTGAAGTTCTGTGAGAGCATGTTTATACAGAAAAAGGTGTAACTGTATTGTATTAGTTTACAGATCTGAAACTTCAATGTGACTTTAGAATATAGTAGGTTTGTTTCATTTTTTTTGTTTGTCTTTCAGAGGCTGGGTCTCCTCTGGGCTCCTGTCAAACTCACCTCACTCCTGCTTCCCGGCTCCTGAATGGTGGGATTACAGACAAACATCCCCACACCTTGTTCTCAACTTCACTTTAAATTTCCCTTATAAGACAAAACAAAATAATATCCTATTTCTGCAATGTCTTCTAGTCATGATTAATTAGCTTTAGTAGATTTAGTGGATTTTTTTTAAACTATAAAATCAACTAAAAGATTTTTTCTGGTCCTCATAGAAATAGTAGAGAAGTATGGTGAACGAAGAAATGTAGTGGTAAACTAAACAATATCATTTTTAAGTATTTTATTTATTTATTTTCAAGCAGAGAAATACAGAGAGAGAGAGAGAGAAGAAGAAGAAGAAGAAGAAGAAGAAGAGAGAGAGAGAGAGAGAGAGAGAGAGAGAGAGAGAGAGAGAGAGAAACAGGGCCACCACCTTGTGAGTCTGGCATATGTGGGTCCTGGGGAATTGAACCTGGGGCCTTAGGCACTGGAGGCAAGTGCCTAAACCACTGAGCCATCTCTCCAGCCCAACAATATCATTTTTTAATGAAATTGATGGTCACCCTGGTGTATTGCCAGGCATTCCAACAAGTTTTTCTATGGTTCATTCATTGACCTGTCCTGTTGCTTCAAAATGTGTTTTCCTTAGTGAATGAGCCAGACTTCTAAAGGAACAGAAGGGATTCGATGAATATGCATTACAAAGGTTTTATTAGATTAGTTTACAGGATACTGGTTGGGTAGTCCAACAATGACTATCTTCAAGATGGAGACTCTGAGGATTCAGTAATGGCTCAGCCTGTGAGGGTGGATGCCTCAGAAGTCCCATTCTGGCACTGATGGCCTAGATGATTTCTGGAAAGCACTACTTGTCACTCCACATCAGAAGACTGGCAGAGCTGGGTTCTAATGCCCCACCCCACCCCCACAAAAACAAATAATAGCAACAGGGTAGGTAGACGTGTCCATTCGGGGTGGCAAGGGAAGCCAGGCAAAAGACACTGTGTTCTTCAGAGGCTTCTTTGTGTTTGGTCCACCAGCAGAAGAGCTGCCCATTCTGGATTTGGAGTGAGGCCTTCTCTCATCTTAATCTGTTCTGTGTAACTTCATCAGATTAGGACTCAAGTAAAAGACATGACCTGTGCGGTGGATAGCAGTGCTCCCAGAGGCCATAGAGGATCATAGGACAATCTCAGGGCCAGGATGGGATTACTCCCTGTGATGGTTAAATTTTGATGTCAACTTGACCTTTCAAGTAATCTTGGGTGGGTCTCTGAGGATGTTTACAGGAAGGCAGCCTCTCAGTAGGGGGCAGGATGTAATAAAGTTCAAAGAAGCTAGAAGTAAACATCCTTTCCTGTGTTTGCAGGATAGGAAGGTAATTCTAGAGACTCAGGAAGCCATTAAATCTGGGATAGGGTTGTGGGAACCCACCCTAAGGCTATATAAAGGGGAAAGAATTCTCTCCTGGCAGAGAAAATGATGGCATGATCAGAGGGGTGGACATCACCTCCATCACAGTACTGCAACCAGCGGCAGAAAGGTGTGCCAAACGCTGGCCAGGGGAAGCTGCCTTATAACCCCCATAAGCCCGCCCCCAACAACACAGCTCCAGCAAGGTTGTAAAACCCAAACTACCATCAGCTGAAGATCAATCTATCAGAACACATTCATTTGTATTTTGGGGGGACAACTGGATCAAACCATGAAACCTGTCCAAATACTTGCAGAAGATTGGCTATCAATCTACCTTCATGAATGATGGAAGAGGATCTGAAGTCCACACCCCTTCCTGAGGAGTTAATATCATTTATTTGTTGATGGAGATGGAAGAAAATTAGACTTGCCCAATATTGGGCCGATCAACATCCTGTCACAGATGGTAGAGATGGAAATGAGTTCTCCATTCCTGTCCAAAGAAGTATTAGAAGTTAATGTTTGTTGGAGGAATGGGAGCGATTTCTTTCAGTGGTATGGGCATGGATAGGTTACATGTGCTATAGTTTAATATTCTTTACTCACACTAATATGAAGAACACTAAACTCAGTGAGCATCACACACACACACACACACACACACACACACACACACACACACACACATACACACACACACACGAAAAATACATCAAATCATCAAATTAGCACAGGAAATGCCCAGCATCTATAGCTCTACCATGCTGAATGTACCTGATCTTAGAATTGGAAATATTTTGGAAGAAGGGTTCAGTGTAATGGAGACGAGAATGGGAACAAGAGAAGATCATGTACTGGGGGAATTATGATCAAATTATATTATATAAATTCAAAAAAAGAATACCTTTAGAACGATTTGGGAAAAGAAAGAAAACATCTTTGACAATCCTCAAAAAGGAATTTTCTTTGTTTACAATGATTGTGTTTAAATAAAATTTAGGTATTTAATAATTGTAAAAATTGTCTAAGTTTTCAAAAATTGACGATTCTTGCCCAGCATGGTGGCGCATGCCTTTAATCCCAGCACTTGGGAGGCAGAGGTAGGAGGATCAACATGAGTTCAAGGCCACCCTGAGACTACATAGTGAATTCCAGGTCAGCCTGGGCTAGAGTGAGACCCTACCTCGAAAAACCAAAAAAAAAAAAAAAACCTGACAATTCTTATTAGAAATATAATTACTATGTAAATATATATCATACATATATGTCTATATACATTTATATGCAAGTGCATATGTATAAATGCATTTAAACATACAGGTTATTTTTTGAGGCAGGATTTTACATAGCCACCACTGACCTCCAAAATATGATACATTCCTCACAATTGTTGAAATTATAAGTATATGGCAACACATGAGTAGGAATTATCATTTTGAAGGATCTATTTTTGTGAAAATCATAAACTATAGTATTTGTTATATTTCATATACTTGTGTTTTTAATTTTAGCTATTAAATCATCAGTAGTCAATAGCAAGTATATTTGTATTTCATGCCTCATAAAATGGACTTATATAACAATTTACAAAACTTCAAGGACTACATGTGTAGCACAGTGTTAAAAGTGCTTATACAAAGTTCTTATTTTATTCCCACTTAATCTGGAGAAAATAAAACAATGTATAGTGGTTCAGCCTTTAATCACAGTACTAGAAATGCTGTGACAGAAGGGTTATTTTAGTTCCTCACCTGCCAGGACAACATAGTGAGAGAGGGTCTCACAAAAAAATTAATAAAGCATGGAGAAATTTCTTGATAATGAATGAAACGGATTCAATGCCATGAATCTCTTATACTTCTCCATAACTGGCTCAAATATCCACTGCTCTACAACCTCAATAAATGCAAGTTTCATTTAATTTTTTTCTCATTCTCCTTTCTTTGCTGTTGTTTATTTTCCTACATTATTCTGGAAGCCCTCTCATAAAATTCCATCTACTCACGAACATTCAAAATAAAAACAAAACAGACCATGCTCCCAAAACACATTCCAGAGCAATGTAGATTATTTATAGCATCATTACCTTTGTAAGGTTTATCTTTCCAAAAACATCCATTTTTACTAGCTAACTTTTAGAGCTGTTCAGTGCACACCTGGAAAATGTGAGGAAACAAGTCAAATCCCCTATATCTCTAAAAAGATGTAAAGGAGTAGTTGTGAAATATATATCTGTCAAATAACTTATATCTCTAATATATAAAGAACTCAACAACTTGCTAATGAGACCATGCAGAACCCAATAAAACATCAAAGTGTCTTTGAGGAGGCACTTCATTTTTAAAAAAACAGAGATGGATGACAAATCAGCCAAGGGAAACACAGACAACATCATTAGATTTTAGGGAAAAATCAAATTAAAATTACAGCTTGACATTACTACGCCCCTATGAAATGGTAAAAATTAAAAGTTAAGCAACATCAACAGGGATAAGAGAATCCCTGCAAGAGGGCAGAGAGACTGAAACAAGTACAGAATGGGACAGCCACTTCCTAAACTCCTTGATAGTCCCTTAGAGAGGTAACCACACAGTTCCTCTAATGCTTCACTGTCACAAGGAAAAGAAATGATGTATCTACTAAAATATTTATTATAATTTATAATCTGTATGAACCACTGACATGAAATTCTGTATAGAAATGTATATCAAGGCAATGGATATAATTGTGTATTATATAAGGTGAGGAACAGACATTGGACCATGAAATGATACAGGTAATTATTTGATGTAATGAAAGTATTCACATTCTATAGCTTATTGGACTAGTAGCTATATATCTTCATCGTATCTAAACTAGCACACCACACTTCCAAAAGAGGGGAAATTATCTCTGTGTAAAGTATGCCTACTTGGTCAAGAGTTTTAAAAACACCATTTGCATATAAAAATCTCTATCTATATAGATCATACATATATACATACATGCATACATACATACATAATATTCCACAATGGAAAGTAAGAAACACACAAAATAGAATAATTATTTTTGAGTAGTTGTATATTACTAAAGTGTAAGCTGTGCTCAAACTTAAAATGAGATCAGTATAATAGCAATGGCACAGAAAGTTGTTTTTTTTAAATTAGTTTTGCAATCTTGTGTGAAAATGGGGTAGATGGATTGACATTAAAGTTCTAAATTTTATGAGGAAATTAGAAATGTAAAGATGTTAAGACAATTGAACACAAGGAATCACAAGGGCTTATATTACTGAATACCAAAAATCATCAACCTGTAATGTCTCAACTGGGGTATGTAAGCAATAATAACAGACAGCTTTTGTGGGATTAAGAATCAGGGAACAATCCTCATGTATGCGATCACCTGACTGCTACAGTATCTCAGCCCAATGTATTTAGGAAATGATGGTTCATTCTACAAATATCACTGGCTTAATATAACTATACATGAGAAAATCTATTGTGAAAATTATCTCACAGGACACAAAAAAAATTTCAGAATGACTTACTGATCTAATGTTAGAGCTAAAACAAAGAGCTTCCATAAGAAGTTGCAGAAAAATTTCATATGTATGCAACATGAGCAGCATAAGCACAATGAAGAAACCTATGTTGACAAATCAGATATAATAAACCATGATGCTATATCCATTAAAATTCATTTGTAAAGATATGGAAAGGTAAGTCACATTCTGAGATATTATTTCTTACATTCTGCTAGAAGTAGATGTCAAATGTGATGCTTATATAAACACAAATTAATTCCTGATGGAGAACACAAATTAAGGACGAACAGGCTCAAAATTGATGTTCAACACCATTAATCATTTATGATATTCATATTTATAAGTAAAAAGTGACAAGATAAATAAGTGACAAAATAAACTCCCCAACATGGACCAAATTAGGAAAACTTCACTCGCTGTGAAATGCAGTAACCAACGCACTTGCTGATTGAAGGTTGTATGAATCTTGTAGTCAGACTGTATCTCCTGTTGATGTTGTTAACAGGAGGACCCTAAACATAAGAAAGCCCAAGCTTGGTCATTTGTTTCCTATATTGTAGCAAAGATAAAATTCTCTCAAATATTCATCAAGGCACCTGTGACGTTTAATATTGTCAACTTGATTGTCTCTGAAATCAGCTAGGAGACAAATCTGTGCATGTCTATAAGAGAGATTCTAGATTGAGTTAATTGACGTGGGTAGAGCCACACTAATTATGAGAGGTGACATCGCCTGGGCTGAAAAAGGAAGAAAGTGAATGGATTACAAACAGCATTCACCACTCTGTGCCCCCTGATTGTGGACACAATGTCACCATTTTACCTCAAGCTCCTGAGATCATAAATTCCTTAACATGGAACTGTGAAACAAAATAAGCTTTTTCTTCCCTGCTTTGCTTTGGCAGGCATTTTATCACAGCAATGAGGGAAGTATCTTATACAGCACACAATATGTTTATCAGGCTATGAGTGAAAGCAAAAGCTCATATGAATATGATATTTATCTAGAAGTTATCTGTATTGTTCTGGCCTAAAAAATGAGAAAAGTAGAGGAAGAGAGGGGGACCTTAAAGTAGTGCTAATCACTTCTGTAAAATATAGTCTGAAAACTGTTCCCTTTTTAAACAAAATCTTCCATCATGTAAACAAACTAATGCTAATAAAAATCATTACACCAGGGTCTGTTATGGCAACATTTTCATCTAATAAAGATCATTCTGCCAGTGCCACCCCAGGTAATATTTTCAAATATCTGCACTAATGTTGCAGAGGTGGAAATGAGTGTGTGTTAATCCATTTAAGAAATCAAGGAATTACCTCAAAAGCACGTTAATCATATGGAGGTTCTACTAGGCTGTGTTTAAAAGCTCATGATTCCAATCTGTTCATCTTTGTGTAATGTATTTTCCAAGCATGGCTAAAGGCAAGTTCATACTTTATTCTTATGAAGCTTCAAACATTATACACCAAATGACTCGGGGAACAGGTTTTTCATTCTGAAAAATAGATCTCAGGAGACAACCAAAAATGTGATTAGAGAAAATTCCCAGCGAGATTGGTGTAATCATAGCAACTAGAGAATGATCACTCATCAAAATGACCTTCATTTCATCTGTGCGAGGAAAAAAATATGAATTTATTTTCTAAGTGTCATTGCATTGCTTTTATAAAGTGTATCCTTTATAAACATGATCATATAGTTAAGGTCATGAGGTCACAGAAGGAAAGACAAATTCTGAACTGAATACCTAAAATAGAAATGTTTCAATTTTTTTGCACATCATATATGATCTAAAAGCTGTCCTTCAATTTTAATATTATCTATTAAATACAGTACTAGCAAAACTAATCTCCTCCTACTTACCCTTCTATAATACAAGGCAGGGAATCCACATGATATTACAAACCACTTGGAGGTAAAACTTTAGACAACCCCTAAAATTTTAAGAACGTAAAAATATATAAATTACCAACATTATCATTCTGTGTCTTGATGGATGATCCAGAGGCTTTAAAAAGTTGCGCTCATAGATTCACATTTAACACAGAATGAAAAATACACAGATACCATCTGTGGTTCAGGTAGAGGCCAATGAGAGATGGATGTGCTTATTCAGCATCTCTGCTGTGAAATCACCTATGAAGTAATGGCAACAGTGTCCGGAGAATTAAGCAGTGAATGTTAATAAAAGAGGCTAAATTGGGGCATTTCATGGTCCCTGGACAGGACAGGTACCGAGATGCATGTCAACAACATCTTGCTTTTACTAGAAATGTTAATAAAGAGATTTCCCTCACACCTCTTGCATTTAAAATGGAGATGTTCCCTTCAAGGATTAAGATATGACTGCAGGCATATAAGGGATAGATAAGTGAACATAGGCTGTACAAAAAGGTAATTTTATAACTTAATTGTATTTGCAAGATAAGTGAGGAAGATAGTTTTGATTGCATTTTTGCTATATTACAAACTGTAAAAATATAAATATTTTTTAGGAACACTGCCAAAAGTATTTGATGCTCAGTATTGTTTTTATATGAAATGCATCAGAAACTCTAAGACAATAACCTACTCTTTCTTCAATTTTCCCCTTTTATCTCTTTCTAAGCCAAAAAATGCCCCTATGAGTAATAGATAGCTATATATATCCAATGAAAACATCTAGTGTGAAAAGAACATTAAAAACAAATGCCAATGCCAATTTCAATTAGTATGTTAGAAAAATCCTTGAGTTAAATAAATAGAATAAGAAAGATAGAATAGGCACTTGGAAACTTCTAGCTGAGGGCAAAGCTAATATAAATATGATTAGGGGAACTTGGCAAATGTGTCTAATGAATTAAAAGTACATGTGTTTTAATTGACTTTTACATATCAAAAATTCATTCTAAATAAAACATTAAGTTCCACAGATCAATGTTGCCAATGGCAATGTTTCTTGTGTTATTAAAAATTGAGTCAAGGAGCTGGAGAGATGACTCATATGGTAAAGTCAGTAGCTTGCAAAGTCTAACTTCCTGGGATGGATTCCTTAGCAGTAACAAGAGACCCATGTGTGCCCATTCAATCCTCTCTCTCTCTCTCTCTCTCTCTCTCTCTCTCTCTCTCTCTCTCTCTCTCTCTCTCTCTCTCTTCCTCTCTCTCTCAAATAAATGAATATCAGTGGGACTCACTGATGAGGAAATCTAACAAAAAATTGGCAAGCTCTCGGTTCAGTGAGAGACCCTGTCTATAGAAAACATGATAGACAAGCAAAACTTGACATCTTCCTTTAGCCTCCAGTTGCTTGTGAACAGAGAGCTACACATTTGCACACGCATGTACATACACTGCATACACAATAGATTTTATTTAAATTTCTGTATTAAAATATTTTATTTAGGGCAGGAAAGAGGGCTCAGCAGTTAAGGCGCTTTCCTGCAAAGCCTGATGACTGAGGTTTGATTCCCCAGTACCCATGTACCAGATGCAGAGTGGTTCATGCATCTGGAGTCTGTCTGTCTGTCTCTCTTCTCTCTATCTCTCTTTGCTTGTAAATATTAAATTAATTAATATTTTTAAAAATTTAAATGTAAAAAATTATTTCTTTTCTAGATAGATGAGAGAGAGAGAGAGAGAGAGAGAGAGAGAGAGAGAGAGAGAGAGAGAGAGAGAGTGTATGGGTGCTCCAGGGCCTCTGCAAACAAAGTCCTGATGCATGTGCAACATTGTACATTTGACTTTACTTGAGTACTAGGGAGTTGAACCCTACCTAGTCTTTATGCTTTGCAGGTAAGTGCTTTAAGTGCTGAGCCATCTCTCAGCCCTTGATTTAAATTTCTAAAACCCAGTTAAAATTCAAAGGAAATGTATTTGTGCTAAGATAACAGGAACAATTAAGTTCATTTAGTGGTAATTCATCAAAATTCTACATTATACTTTGTATCATTCTGAATTTTAAGTGATAATGTAATAAAAGCCTTATTTATTAAACATCAAAATTATATTTTCTTAACTAACCTTTCTTAAGATCACAGGGTATGAAAATGTTTTAGGTGATTAATATTCAAAGACTGGTGAACCATTCTGTTTACTGTTTATTCTTTCATAATTAAAATGCCAGCAGTCACTTGGGTATTAGCTAACATTTCTTCAGTCTTCTAAGTAAAGGTTGAATTATTTATTTGTAGGAAAGTCCAAGTGCTAAAGGAGCAAGAATTGCTTAGAAACTGCTAAAGTCAGATGGAAAAACTTTTTTTTTAAATTTTTTTATTTATTTACATTTATTTGAGATTCAGAGAGAAAGTGGCAGAGAGAGAGGGTGAGTGAGTATAGGCACACCAGCGTCTCCTGCCATTGCAAATGTTCTCCAGATGCATGTGCCACTTTGTGCATATGGCTCTCTGTATGTACTGGGGAACTGAATCCAGGCTGTCAGGCTTTGCAAAGCAAGTGTATTTAACTGTTAACCTTCTCTCCAACCCTGGCCAAGACATTTTATATCGTGTGTGTGTGTGTGTGTGTGTGTGTGTGTGTGTGTGTGTGTGAAAATTCTTCTGCATTGAAAGCTATAAACAATGTTGTCAGCTTTTATCAAAAGTACCTAGGACAACTCAAGAGAGAAGGGTGGGGGGAGGGTCATGAACCCCCACCTGGGATCTCTGGCACCCCTGTGTCAGCTGTATATAAAAACCCACGAGGTCTCCTGGACTCAGGAAAAGCTGGGACATATAGAGTGAAAAAGATCAAGGAGCTCCATGACATGCTCCTAAACCTGAGGGAAGAGTGTCCACTATGGTAATCCCAGCAGAGTGAGGCCCTCTGAAGAGATGCTCTGGGCTTCATGCTCCTGGACAAGGACTGGGAGCTTGTGGAAGCTGCCAGGGGGAACTGGTCATTCAGGGTGGGGTAAGAATTCAAGATGGGCTCTGGCCCTCATGCCAAGGCTGAGGGAGGAGGACCCAGGAATAGTTTTGCCCCAGGAAGCCCCACCAAAGTCCCCTAAATACCCCTCTCCATGCTCTGCAAGGAACCCCAAAATACTTACTCATTTGCTGAACTGGTATTGGTGCAATCATCCTTTAGTCTGCCATCTGAGAACTATTTGGGGTGAAGATGTTTTGTGTCTCCTCAGAGGAAACGTTTCCCTCTACTGTGTGTGTGTGTGTGTGTGTGTGTGTGCCCGCGCGCGCGCGTGCGCGCTCATTGGGTAAGTAAAAAGTCAAAAGGTCATATATTTAAGATATTAATCTTGTTGGGCCATAAATTCAGTATAATCTATGATTTTTCTGGAAAGCCAGTTAGAAGCAGTTTCTAGTAATTGACAACAGCTGCATCAACAAAAGCATGAGTTTTTCACTGAGAAGTTAAAGATCCACTACACACTCTCTTCCCATTCCCCCATCGTGTTGTGTATTTTAAATACAAACAAAATAAAGACGACAAATAAGGCTGCCACCTTAGAAATCCTGGAGGCCCCCTGTTGCAGGAGGTCGCCATATTGACACCCATTTTTGTTCAGACACCAGAATAGGACAGGGCACAAAGCCTAAACTCCAAGACTCAAGCTGGGAGGGACTACAGGTGTGTGCTGCTCTGCCCACAAATAATGTGCTTTTTGTAGGTCTCTCAATGTTTCATTGGTCACATAGCACCCAAATCATTTTTTGGTATTGAAATGGAAATATGACTGAATTTTTTTAAAAAATAAAAAATTGTGATGGGTTCTTTAGGAAATGAAGCTTTAAGAATAAGATTGCATTATTTTCCAATAATTGACCAGGCATGATCAAACCAAGCTCTCAGATTAGAAAATGCCACAGAGCCTTCATTTTGACATCTTTGGAGTTAGAAATGAGTGACTAATCATCATCGGTACATATGGGAAGAGTAAAAGCCAGACCCACAAATCATAAGATTCTTTAGAATCCTAAGACATTTTTCTTCCATTTGAAAGTAGTGTATTGGGACAGACCAGCTTGCTTGCTGTTTTTCTTAGTAAACATGTCACATTTATTCTTAGCAGAGATTTATCATTTCTCAAAGTCACTCAGATGTTGAAGTCATAAGCTCTAAGCAGTTTTAAAATGTTGCTAAAAATAGCCTATGACCTTGTGGATGGTGGAAGGATTTATTAAGGAGCCATACAGTCAGCCTCAGGCTGAAGACATTAAAACTGAGGCTGGAGGGGCTCAAACTACGACACTGCTTTGTGTGTCTGTCCCCTGCTGATGCACCAAAAGACATTAAGAAAATATTTTATGACAACTTGTCTCTTGTCTTGATTCTAATTCACATAAAGGAAAGGAATTAATCGTGGAGACATCATTTTCTAAGTTGGTTAGAACCCAGAATTTTCCATGAACAGAGATAGTACAGATTTAGATGTCCAAATGGCTAAACACAATATGGGGGTGTCACAGTCAGTGTTCTAGTTGCTGCCTAGAAAGAACCCAAGCAAAAGCGGCTTGTGGAGGAAAGGGCTTATTAGGCTTACGGACTCACGGGGAGACTCCATCCTGGCAGGGAAAATGATGGCATGAGCAGAGGGGTGGACATCACCTCCACCACAGCACTGCAAACAGCGGCAGGAAGGTGTGCCCAACACCGGCAAGGGGAAGCTGGTTTATAACCCCCATAAGCCTGCCCCCAACAACACAGATCTATCAAAGTTCTAGTTCCCGACCTGCCATCAGCTGAGGATGGATCACTGAGAACACATTCATTTGTTTGTGGGGGACACGTTGGTCAAACCATGACAGGGGATTATTCCCATTAAATCAACACAAATATACCTTAATTACCCACAATTCTTTCTTGATATTCCTTGTAATTTCTTGGGATGTTTCCTATGGCACAAAAATAAATCATCCTACCAAATCCTTTTCCCAAAGTCATGACTGTCATGGTAAAAGCCTGGATACTAACTAATTCAATGAAACTATTTAAGTCTATAAGTCTCAGAAAGGTTTTCTGTTGCTGTCATTGTTGCTGTTTACCCAAATTGCAAGACATGTTAATCATTATTTCTTCCCTGATTCTTATTTTATGGTGTTAAGACAAAATTTATGAACTTACTCCTTCTAAATGCTGTCTGATTTTTTAGGGCTAATACAGATGGACAATAGCAAATTGATGTGAAAGATGTAAAATTCCACATTTACCATTTCTTATTCTTCAATTTAGAGTCATAGCCACAATGTGGATTCTCTAACACTGTTATCTGACTTTGTCAGAGCTCCCTGGTTTGAGACCTGAAGACACTCTCAAATACTGGCAGGCAGGAAGAAGAATATCAAAGGCACATCATATTTTCATTTTTTGGCATGTAGGCAAATGTGCCTAGGAAGTGTACTGTGATCTTCTTATTCAAAAATTTTAGCAAAGAAATATAATATTCATACTATTATATAGTTTTTAATTTTATTCATTCTCATCATTATCTTTTGATAAAGCCAATTAAAATACTTTTCTAAATTAATACAATATTATTTCAGATATATTTTGATTCTTACTCTGTCAATGATTACTAAACCCTAGGGCAGTACTAGCTCTTAGGTGTTGGGGCACAAATCTTCCTTATCAGAAATATAGTTGAATAACCCAATGTCAAGTTTAAAATTGCATCCCAGTTCTGTGATTTGTTATAAATGTAATATGATAATATATTCATAAGGAATATTAAAATAGAATATGTAAACATACAGATGGGACTATTTGAGGGTGCTGATGATTGAACTGAGGACCTCACATATGCTAGGCATGAACTCTACCACTGAGTCACATCACTAGCTCCTGAAGAGTGCTTTATATTAGTGGAAATGTTTGTTGTAAAAGATGGATGGTAACATTGCAGCAAGGTCTAATAATAAATGTCTGAACAGAAACATAGTAAACTGGAGAAAATGTATTAACTTTGGTAGGTGGGCAGGAGATGAGCCACCCCTAACTCATCATCTAGGACCTAAATAAAACCTTTGAGGCAGTGGAGAGATGAGCAAGAGAACTATCTCCACAGCAAGTCAGATAATCTATGAAAGGGTAATGGAGACAGACCCCAGGATACCCAAAATAGCCCAAAACAGAAACCCAGAGACTCTTAAGATCTCAACAGTAAAGCAGACTTAAAACTCACCTGCCATGACTCAGGGAACTTTGAGGAAGAGGGGGCAGAAAGATTGTAAGAGCCATGGTGGAGGAGAATATCCAGAGACATTGCCCCCTCCGCAACAATATACATAGAAAAAAAAACTGCCTATGCTCCTACAATTCACACCCCCACCACTATTGCATCGACCATTCACTGAGGAGGGCCCTTAGTAGGTTGGGGACAGGGAGGAGGGAAATGGGGGGTATCATGGCAAGACTCTCTCATAAAATGTATTTAATTATTAACAATAAATAAGCTAAAATTAAAAAAATTGTATGTATGTATGTTTGCATGACACAACATGTGGAGGTCAGAGGACAACCTTGGAGTATTCATCATCTCCGTCCACTTTTTTTTTAAGACAGGGTATCTCTGCTAATGCTAAAAATGTTCTTTGATCCTGGACAAGGGGCTCAGTGGATAAAGTACATCTCATGGAAACATGAGGAGGCCTGGGCCTCCCTGAGTTCAAATCCCAGCATAAACAGCTGGAAATGGCCACGAACATCTGTAACACTAATCCAGTGAGAAGCAGATACTGGAAAATTGCTGGAGCTCACAATAATGGCAAGGTCCAGAATCAATGAGAAACTCCATCTCAAGGAAACTCCCAGAGAAGAAAAATAAGGGGATACTGGATGTTCTCCTCTGAAGTCTGCAGCACACAGGTCACTCACATCTACAATATATTAACATATGTAGCACACACACCACACCATATACACTACACAAACAAGCCAAAAAAAAAAACTCCTACAAAAGACAGATAGTCTGAGCAGTCTAATATGTTTCTTTAAAGTTCTATTTCATACCTAAACCTGTGTATCAATCATTCTTGACCTGTACCTCTTTGTCTGAACTCTTAAACTCTTTAAAGTCCATGCACTTGGCCTTATCTTACACTATCTTTATTGGTATGTCTTGCCTTGTTCTACAGGGTCAATTAAAATAATTCAGTGATTCTGAACTCTTGGGTCCACATTGTAGGCAAGAAATCTTAGTAAATATATGATTTAAACAAAATAGATATTTTCTATGTATCTCTTTCTTCATATGAAAAATGAAAACCAATGACTCATTGGCAAGAGGTAATAGTTATATAATATGTGGTTATGGCTATTGTGATGTATGATAGATTTGTAATAGAAGGCCACAGTTATTATGATATGTAATAGATGTGTATTATATGGCAATGGTCACTATGAAATGTCCAGACATTAGACTCCTCCACATCCACATTCTGCTTTTCATTTCATTGCAGTCTTACCATTGTGTATGAAAGAGCTTTACTTGTGGAAAATAGTAATAAAATATGTTATGGAAATAAAATAGAATTTTGAGCAAGCCTAAGGACTTTCAAACTGATGTCCTTATTTTATAAGCTGGAATCTGATGTTTTCAACATGTAGTTCAATTGCCCATATCACATGAAAAGTTAGCTGTGGATCCCCAGGTAATTCTAAGAGGAACAACCTATCACATCCACATGTTAGTTAATAAATTGGGTAAGAAATATTTTTCTGAGCCTACAGTTAACTGATTGTTTTGCTTCATGGTCCAAGTAAGTTCTCTTCATGAAGTAGATTGTAATATTTAAAAAATGATAAACATCAGTATTTCTCCTTCAAATTCAGAACCACAGAGCCATGAGGAAAACTGGTTGTTTTTCTTTTCTTTTTCCTTAAGCTACTAAGTTTCAGCATTTTGTGTTACAAAGAGATTTCAAACCAACATAAATCAGTGAATATATTATTAATTAACAGTTTTATGAAAACTAGGAAGATGCAATATATCTTTAGTCCATGATTCCCTCCTACAGCACAAAATATTACTTCATTTTCTCCAAACCAAATTATGTAGTTAATAAGAAGTCTGTATTTGATAATGATATAAAATTGAGCGATTTTCACCCTGAGTTCTTTTCTCTTGTTTTTCTGTCATATTGAAAGAGAACAGAGGGATCTTACTTCATCTTGGGTGGTGGAATGTCAGTTAAACATACAGTAATCTTAAATACCGTTTAAACACTGTTTATGCTAAAGGCATATGTTTATGCTAAACATGCTTTCAGTGCTTACTTTTTCTTTAATAAGCTAAAAGACAGGGGATGCAGCTTATTCAGTAAGATGCTTGTTTAGCCTACAGAAAACACAAGTTTTGACCCCCCAGGACTGCATAAAACTGAATTTAGCAACATACACCTGTAATCCCAGAGTTTGGGATCTAGAAGCAAGAGGATCAAAAATTCAAGATCATTCCTGAGTAAATAGGAAGTCTGGGGCTAGCTGAGGCTTCTTGAGCCCTTGTCTCAAAATAACAACAAACAAACATACATACATACATGTGATGGGCCAGGGAGATTTGATTTCCTAAACGATAGCTATTAGAGTCTTCCCTAGCATTACACATTTTTAACTATGAATGGTCAGTCAGACTGCTAGTCAACCAGGCTGTCTCATTCCAGGTCTACTGCTTTGAGCAAATCCACAGGTGCCTCAAGGAAGCCATAAACCAATGAAAGTGCCTTGCTGCACCTGAAGGTAGTATCCCAGCAACAATTGCTTTACACACTTGCAATGCACCTTTTTAATTACCCCCCCCCCCCTTTGGATCTTTGTGCGCTCATGAACCTTGGTGAACTCAAGATGGCACTGTGACCCAGTGGTGATTTTCAGAAAGAACTTCCCTGATGGCTTGGTGATTGTGATGCAAAGGGTGCAGTGAGGAGATAGAAATTGGGAAATTGGCCTGGCTTGTCAGTGGAGGGGAACAGCACTTCCCCTAAAGTGAACAGTTTCTTTTTTGGCTAGCAGCTAGAAATGCCCTTGAGCCTGTAAGGGTTGGGGATGTGGTTTTGTTCCTTATCTCTTTTTCTTTAGAACCTGACAGGAGGATGTGGATAAATTATAGATGCCTAAATGTAGGGCAGGAAATCTGGGTTTTCCTTCTCTCTTCTTCCCTAAAGGAATAAGATTACAAGACTGCTGGACACCTGGCATGAGAACTCTACTGACCAGCTCGGCCCCATCCAATAAACTTTTGATTCCCATAAGATCCTAATAAGATCCTGTTTACAGGAAGACAGGTTTTCCTACTTTTGAGGAGTCCCTGCTTTTCTCTGGAGCTCTGCCTTCTTGCCTCCTCTTAATTTCTATAATAATCTTTTTTCTAAATTGCACCCTCTATAATCTGTAGACTTCATTCACTAAATCCATAAATCAGGAACCTGGAGACCACTGACTCAGTGGAGCTTTGTGTGACCATGACCAACCAGCACCCTATTTTCCTCACCCAACCAACAGCCAAGAATGGTTCACTTGCTAATAAAGACACCCCAATTTTCCAAATCACTTGTTGAAAATGTGGTTCTTTGTTTATTTGCATGAATGATTGCCATGATTTATGTTTAAACCTTGCCATGCACCTCTTCTGGCTCTAGAAATAATCTTTCCAAGTCAGCTGAAAGACACTGGCTGTGTTGCCCTCTGTGTAGCAACATTATGGTCACCTCTAGTCAACTTTTGACATTTATTGTTAGTAGTGTGAGCAGAGCTGACAACATGAAAGGGAGATGGTAGAAGCTGCAATATGACGGTAGCAGCAGTGACAGAGAAGTCCGTGGTGGCAGTCACAGCAGGGTAGCAAGGAAATGGCAGCCGAATGGATTCCAAAAGTGGCCAGAGACGAAATGATGCAGAGCAGATGCGGCAGGGACAGCAGGGAATAGCGGAAGTAGAAAGAAAGCAAGATAAGTCGAAGAGCTGAAGCTGAAGAAAGACAGTAGAAGAAAAACTATTAGCCCTAGTGCCTACAGTTCAGAACAATGACTCTTCAATCTGAGTAACTAAAACCATATATATCTGACTTCTAATGACTGGAAAATAGGACCCTAGACAACAGGACTTCGAATGAGAAGCCTCTGGTCTGCCAGTCCAGTTACTATGTCTTGGGCACTCAAAGGCTCTGGACTACCGATGCTGGAAGACCTTTGGCTTGCTTATCATGTTTCTTTTCTGGGTAGAACAGAGCCCAGCCAGCCAGCTGATCAGTTAAAAACAACATATGAGGAATGCTCCTCTTTGCCATGTAGATTCTTTTTAGTCTGTTTTGGTTGTGAGTAGCTTTTTAGCTTACCAATGGGTTTTAGTACATCCTATTATCTGAATGAATTATTTTGTGAACTGCAACACAGTAATCATGAACAGAGAGCTCTGGTATTTCAGAGCCATATAGCATATTCACAGAGGATAATTATATCACAGAACATTCTGATGCAGGATTGGCATCATGGCATGTATTAGACCTCCATAAAGATGCGAGAGATACCCAGGCTGGTGAACCCCAATTACAGGTCCTTGTCCAAGCTACCAAAGAATTGAGAAACAGGGACATAGAAAAGGGTGAATGATGAGAATTTATTAAGGGTAGTGTGATAATGGGAGAGCAGAAAAAAAAGCACAAAAAAAGGAATTTTTTTCCTTCTAGCAGAGGAAAGGGCCAGGGGAAATTTTCCATCACATTGGGGATAGAACTCACCGGAGCATTTGTAGGAAGGGAAGAAGTGGAGAAGGGAAGAAGGAGAGGGTTTACACACATGTTTAAGGTTCATTTATATGAATTGGACATGCAATTTGAATGGCCTCATCCCAGGCTTGGGTGGATAGGGAGGAACATGATTGACTGGTGAGCCTAGCAGGACCACTGGACTTAGGAACAGCACATCCACAGGGGACATTGAGGAATAAACAACTTAAGCATGAAGCTAAACCAAAATGGGTTCAAAATCATAAAATCCTCACAAGCATACTGTAACCTATTAATCAAATAGTGGGCATCATCTGGCAAGAGGGGCCATGAATAAAGGGGAGAAAGTCTAAGCCTGTGAAAAACTGATCAGTCTGGCAACTCCTGGTCCCAGTCATTGGCTCCTTCCCTCACTGAGCTGTTGACCAAAGTAACCCATGAGGTTCCATAAACAAGACAGGATTCTGTCAAAGCTCTTGAATGCCCACCCCAGGCCCGAGGCAGGATCCTATTGCTGAAGAATCTACAGAAAAACATCTATGTGCATCGAGAGACCCTTCGAGGTCCAGAATGGTATCCAGCCCCCAGATGGTAGTCAGTGCAGTGCTGGAAGGCACTGCATAAGCTGCCAGGGGAAGTTGGTCAAAGACAGCTGGAGTCAACATAGACCACTGGCAAGAAACTCAGTCTGCTGCCATGAGTAGGCTGACCATACTTCCTACTGGGAGAGAACAGCGAACCAAGAAAGAGGCACTTGTGCAATGAAGGAGCCAAAGCCTGGGGGAAGCAATCAACAGCTTTTAAATTTGGTCAAATATTCCACTCAATGAAGGGGAGCCCTTACCTGGAACTGAGGACTTAGGGAGATTTTAACTGGGAGCCGGACTCTTGGGCCCCCAAGGAGAGATGCACTATGAGAGCCATTGACAGAGAGGCTTCTAAAAATATAATCTAGGTAATTCAGAAATGTGTATCTCTGTTAACCTATACTGACCTCATTCTCTGATGGAGTTTCTTTTTGTATCTTTCAGAATGCAGCGAGAGAGCTGTGTCTCATCCAACCCTACCAACCGATAGCTGACATCCTGGCAAGAGATGAGCCACCCCAGACACACTGTGGAGGATCCATATTGATCCCTGCAGAGAATGATGGGATGAACAAGTGATCCATAACCACAGCCAATCAATCAACACAGGATAAGCCAGTGAGACAGACACCAATGATTTTTGACACAACCTAAAGCAGAAGTACAGAGACCCCTAAGTTCTCAACAATGAAGCAGCCTTAATATTCACCCATCATGACTCAGGGAACTGAGCAGAAGAGGGGGCATAAAGATTGTGAGAGCCATGGTGGAGGAGAATACCCAGATACATGGCCCACCTCAGTAACAACATACTAGGGTCAGAGGAACCGGGCTGACTCCTAGGCAATCCATGGTCCCCTGCCCCAAGGACTAATCCAGGCGGCCCATGGAGGAGGATATCCAGCTGATTGGGAATGGCGAAGAGGGGCATTGGGGATCTGGGGATAACAACTCATTGTTTGCCCATTAAATAATATAGCTCATTATGGACAATAAAAATAATAAACAAATATATAAATAAAATAAATAAATGAAGTTCGTTTTGCTGAGGAATTGTTGCCTACAGCCATCTAGAATGAGGCTAAATGAGACACAGTTCTACTGCTGCCAGGCCAGGCAAGGTGTCATTCATGTTTTTGTGGGCAAGTTGATAGAAAACTTGGGAAAGATCCACCTTGTTCCTGTCTGCATCAATTCTACTTTGATCTCTTAGGAAAAATGCAAGTTCTATCAATGTCCTTTAAATAAAAATTTCTTGCACCTCTTATACCTAGGTATAAGAGGTGCAGGGTGTCCCCTGCATCTTTATGGAGGTCAAATATGTGCCAGGATGTCAATCCTGCATCAGAATGTTGTGTGATATAATTATCCTCTGTGACTATGCTATATGACTCTCAAATACCAGAGCTGTCTGTTCATGGTTACTGTGTTGCAGGTCATTGCCATTGCAATGCAACAGAAAAATGCATCATTTGTTTAAAGGCATTA